>CAWWDY010001215.1:0-66113 GCA_963942605.1 Poecilus cupreus | reverse complement strand
AAAATTGCTGTTTTAAACTTGCAAAAACATAGGAAAAACGCTGTTTTGAACTATTCAAACTGATAAATTCATGCTTCTTACGTTAGAAACGGTGGATTTTTGTGAAATCACGATAAAGTTGCTGTTTTAAACTTGCAAAAACATAGAAAAACGCTGTTTTGAACTATTCAAGCTGACAAATTCATGTTTCTTACGTGTGAAACGGCGATTTATGAGAAATGACGATAAAATTGCTGTTTTAAACTTGCAAAAACATAGAAAAACGCTGTTTGAATTATTCAAACTGACAAATTCATGTTTCTTTCGTGCGAAACGGCGATTTATGAGAAATGACGATAAAATAGCTGTTTTAAACTTGCAAAAACATAGAAAAACGCTGTTTTGAACTATTCAAACTGACAAATTCATGTTTCCTTCGTGCGAAACGGCGATTTATGAGAAATGACGATAAAATTGCTGTTTTAAACTTGCAAAAACATAGAAAAACGCTGTTTTTAATTATTCAAACTGATAAATTTATGTTTCTTACGTTCGAAACGGTGGATTTTTGTGAAATCACGATAAAATTGCTGTTTTAAACTTGCAAAAACATAGAAAAACGCTGTTTTGAACTATTCAAACTGATAAATTCATGCTTCTTACGTTGGAAACGGTGGATTTTTGTGAAATCACGATAAAATTGCTGTTTTAAACTTGCAAAAACATTGAAAAACGCTGTTTTCAACTATTCAAACTGACAAATTCATGTTTCTTCCGTGCGAAACGGCGATATATGAGAAATGACGATAAAATTGCTGTTTTAAACTTGCAAAAACATAGAAAAACGCTGTTTTCAACTATTCAAACTGATAAATTCATGTTTCTTACGTTCCAAACGGTGGATTTTTGTGAAATCACGATAAAATTGCTGTTTTAAACTTGCAAAAACATTGAAAAACGCTGTTTTCAACTATTGAAACTGACAAATTCATGTTTCTTCCGTGCGAAACGGCGATTTATGAGAAATTACTATAAAATTGCTGTTATAAACTTGCAAAAACATAGAAAAACGCTGTTTTGAACTATTCAAACTGACAAATTCATGTTTTCTTTCGTGTGAAACGGCGATTTATGAGAAATGACGATAAAATTGCTGTTTTAAACTTGCAAAAACATAGAAAAAACGCTGTTTTGAACTATTCAAACTGACAAATTCATGTTTCTTACGTGTGAAACGGCGATTTATGAGAAATG
Organism: Poecilus cupreus; assembly: GCA_963942605.1. NCBI lineage: Eukaryota > Metazoa > Arthropoda > Insecta > Coleoptera > Carabidae > Poecilus > Poecilus cupreus. The sequence goes on along the minus strand of CAWWDY010001215.1, from coordinate 64,880 downwards.
ACGATAAAATTGCTGTTTTTAAACTTGCAAAAACATAGAAAAACGCTGTTTTGAACTATTTAAACTGACAAATTCATGTTTCTTTCGTGCGAAACGGCGATTTATGAGAAATGACGATAAAATTGCTGTTTTAAACTTGCAAAAACATAGAAAAACGCTGTTTTGAACTATTCAAACTGACAAATTCATGTTTCCTTCGTGCGATACGGCGATTTATGAGAAATGACGATAAAATTGCTGTTTTAAACTTGCAAAAACATAGAAAAACGCTGTTTTCAACTATTCAAACTGATAAATTTATGTTTCTTACGTTCGAAACGGTGGATTTTTGTGAAATCACGATAAAATTGCTGTTTTAAAACTTGCAAAAACATAGAAAAACGCTGCTTTGAACTATTCAAACTGATAAATTCATGCTTCTTACGTTGGAAACGGTGGATTTTTGTGAAATCACAATAAAATTGCTGTTTTAAACTTGCAAAAACATAGAAAAACGCTGTTTTAAACAATTCATACTGACAAATTCATGTTTCTTACGTGTGAAACGGCGATTTATGAGAAATGACGATAAAATTGCTGTTTTAAACTTGCAAAAACATAGAAAAACGCTGTTTTGAACTATTCAAACTGACAAATTCATGTTTCTTTCGTGCGAAACGGCGATTTATGAGAAATGACGATAAAATTGCTGTTTTAAAACTTGCAAAAACATAGAAAAACGCTGTTCAACTATTCAAACTGATAAATTCATGTTTCTTACGTTCCAAACGGTGGATTTTTGTGAAATCACGATAAAATTGCTGTTTTAAACTTGCAAAAACATTGAAAAACGCTGTTTTCAACTATTGAAACTGACAAATTCATGTTTCTTCCGTGCGAAACGGCGATTTATGACAAATTACTATAAAATTGCTGTTATAAACTTGCAAAAACATAGAAAAACGCTGTTTTGTACTATTCAAACTGACAAATTCATGTTTCTTTCGTGTGAAACGGCGATTTATGAGAAATGACGATAAAATTGCTGTTTTAAACTTGCAAAAACATAGAAAAACGCTGTTTTGAACTATTCAAACTGACAAATTCATGTTTCTTACGTGTGAAACGGCGATTTATGAGAAATGGCGATAAAATTGCTGTTTTAAACTTGCAAAAACATAGAAGAACGCTGTTTTGAACTATTCAAACTGACAAATTCATGTTTCTTTCGTGCGAAACGGCGATTTATGAGAAATGACGATAAAATTGCTGTTTTAAACTTGCAAAAAACATAGAAAAACGCTGTTTTCAACTATTCAAACTGATAAATTCATGTTTCTTACGTTCCAAACGGTGGATTTTTGTGAAATCACGATAAAATTGCTGTTTTTAAACTTGCAAAAACATTGAAAAACGCTGTTTTCAACTATTAAAACTGACAAATTCATTTTTCTTCCGTGCGAAACGGCGATTTATGAGAAATTACTATAAAATTGCTGTTATAAACTTGCAAAAACATAGAAAAACGCTGTTTTGAACTATTCAAACTGACAAATTCATGTTTCTTTCGTGTGAAACGGCGATTTATGAGAAATGACGATAAAATTGCTGTTTTAAACTTGCAAAAACATAGAAAAACGCTGTTTTGAACTATACAAACTGACAAATTCATGTTTCTTACGTGTGAAACGGCGATTTATGAGAAATGACGATAAAATTGCTGTTTTAAACTTGCAAAAACATAGAAAAACGCTGTTTTGAACTATTCAAACTGACAAATTCATGTTTCTTTCGTGCGAAACGGCGATTTATGAGAAATGACGATAAAATTGCTGTTTTAAACTTGCAAAAACATAGAAAAACGCTGTTTTCAACTATTCAAACTGATAAATTCATGTTTCTTACGTTCGAAACGGTGGATTTTTGTGAAATCACGATAAAATTGCTGTTTTAAACTTGCAAAAACATAGAAAAACTCTGTTTTGAACTACTCAAACTGACAAATTCATGTTTCTTCCGTGCGAAACGGCGATTTATGAGAAATTACTATAAATTTGCTGTTATAAACTTGCAAAAACATAGAAAAACGCTGTTTTGAACTATTCAAACTGACAAATTCATGTTTCATTCGTGTGAAACGGCGATTTATGAGAAATGACGATAAAATTGCTGTTTTAAACTTGCAAAAACATAGAAAAACGCTGTTTTGAACTACTCAAACTGACAAATTCATGTTTCTTCCGTGCGAAACGGCGATTTATGAAAAATTACTATAAAATTGCTGTTATAAACTTGCAAAAACATAGAAAAACGCTGTTTTGAACTATTCAAACTGACAAATTCATGTTTCTTACGTGTGAAACGGCGATTTATGAGAAATGACGATAAAATTGCTGTTTTAAACTTGCAAAAACATAGAAAAACGCTGTTTTGAACTATTTAAACTGACAAATTCATGTTTCTTTCGTGCGAAACGGCGATTTATGAGAAATGACGATAAAATTGCTGTTTTAAACTTGCAAAAACATAGAAAAACGCTGTTTTCAACTATTCAAACTGATAAATTCATGTTTCTTACGTTCCAAACGGTGAAGTTTTGTGAAATCACGATAAAATTGCTGTTTTAAACTTGCAAAAACATTGAAAAACGCTGTTTTCAACTATTCAAACTGACAAATTCATGTTTCTTCCGTGCGAAACGGCGATTTATGAGAAATTACGATAAAATTGCTGTTTTAAACTTGCAAAAACATAGAAAAACGCTGTTTTGAACTATTCAAACTGACAAATTCATGTTTCTTTCGTGTGAAACGGCGATTTATGAGAAATGACGATAAAATTGCTGTTTTAAACTTGCAAAAACATAGAAAAACGCTGTTTTGAACTACTCAAACTGACAAATTCATGTTTCTTTCGTGTGAAACGGCGATTTATGAGAAATAACGATAAAATTGCTGTTTTAAACTTGCAAAAACATAGAAAAACGCTGTTTTGAACTATTCAAACTGACAAATTCATGTTTCTTTCGTGCGAAACGGCGATTTATGAGAAATGACGATAAAATTGCTGTTTTAAACTTGCAAAAACATAGGTTACTATTCAAACTGACAAATTCATGTTTCCTTCGTGCGAAACGGCGATTTATGAGAAATGACGATAAAATTGCTGTTTTAAACTTGCAAAAACATAGAAAAACGCTGTTTTGAACTATTCAAATTGACAAAATCATGTTTCTTACGTGTGAAACGGCGATTTATGAGAAATGACGATAAAATTGCTGTTTTAAACTTGCAAAAACATAGAAAAACGCTGTTTTTAACTACTCAAACTGACAAATTCATGCTTCTTCCGTGTGAAACGGCGATTTATGAGAAATTACTATAAGTTGCCGTTATAAACTTGCAAAAACATAGAAAAACGCTGTTTTCAACTATTCAAACTGACAAATTCATGTTTCTTCCGTGCGAAACGGCGATTTATGAGAAATGACGATAAAATTGCTGTTTTAAACTTGCAAAAACATAGAAAAACGCTGTTTTGAACTATTCAAACTGACAAATTCATGTTTCTTTCGTGCGAAACGGCGATTTATGAGAAATGACGATAAAATTGCTGTTTTAAACTTGCAAAAACATAGAAAAACGCTGTTTTCAACTATTCAAACTGATAAATTCATGTTTCTTACGTTCGAAACGGTGGATTTTTGTGAAATCATGATAAAATTGCTGTTTTAAACTTGCAAAAACAAGGAAAAACGCTGTTTTGAACTATTCAAACTGATAAATTCATGTTTCTTACGTTGGAAACGGTGGATTTTTGTGAAATCACGATAAAATTGCTGTTTTAAACTTGCAAAAACATAGAAAAACGCTGTTTTGAACTATTCAAACTGACAAATTCATGATTCTTTCGTGCGAAACGGCGATTTATGAGAAATGACGATAAAATTGCTGTTTTAAACTTGCAAAAACATAGAAAAACGCTGTTTTCAACTATTCAAACTGATAAATTCATGTTTCTTACGTTCGAAAGGGTGGATTTTTGTGAAATCACGAAAAAATTGCTGTTTTAAACTTGAAAAAACATAGAAAAACGCTGTTTTGAACTATTCAAACTGATAAATTCATGTTTCTTACGTTGGAAACGGTGGATTTTTGTGAAATCACGATAAAATTGCTGTTTTAAACTTGCAATAACATTGAAAAACGCTGTTTTCAACTATTCAAACTGACCAATTCATGTTTCTTCCGTGCGAAACGGCGATTTATGTGAAATTACGATAAAATTGCTGTTTTAAACTTGCAAAAACATAGAAAAACGCTGTTTTGAACAACTCAAACTGACAAATTCATGTTTCTTCCGTGCGAAACGGCGATTTATGAGAAATTACTATAAAATTGCTGTTATAAACTTGCAAAAACATAGAAAATCGCTGTTTTGAACTATTCAAACTGACAAATTCATGTTTCTTTCGTGTGAAACGGCGATTTATGAGAAATGACGATAAAATTGCTGTTTTAAAACTTGCAAAAACATAGAAAAACGCTGTTTTGAACTATTCAAACTGACAAATTTATGTTTCTTACGTGTGAAACGGCGATTTATGAGAAATGACGATAAAATTGCTGTTTTAAACTTACAAAAACATAGAAAAACGCTGTTTTGAACTATTCAAACTGACAATTTCCTGTTTCTTTCGTGCGAAACGGCGATTTATGAGAAATGACGATAAAATTGCTGTTTTAAACTTGCAAAAACATAGAAAACGCTGTTTTCAACTATTCAAACTGATAAATTCATGTTTCTTACGTTCGAAACGGTGGATTTTTGTGAAATCACGATAAAATTGCTGTTTTAAACTTGCAAAAACATAGAAAAACGCTGTTTTGAACTATTCTGACAAATTCATGTTTCTTTCGTGTGAAACGGCGATTTATGAGAAATGACGATAAAATTGCTGTTTTAAACTTGCAAAAACATAGAAAAACGCTGTTTTGAACTATTCAAACTGACAAATTCATGTTTCTTTCGTGCGAAACGGCGATTTATGAGAAATGATGATAAAATTGCTGTTTTAAACTTGCAAAAACATAGAAAACGCTGTTTTCAACTATTCAAACTGATAAATTCATGTTTTTTACGTTCGAAACGGTGGATTTTTGTGAAATCACGATAAAATTGCTGTTTTAAATTTGCAAAAACATAGAAAAACGCTGTTTTGAACTACTCAAACTGACAAATTCATGTTTCTTCCGTGCGAAACGGCGATTTATGAGAAATTACTATAAAATTGCTGTTATAAACTTGCAAAAACATAGAAAAACGCTGTTTTGAACTATTCAAACTGACAAATTCATGTTTCTTTCGTGTGAAACGGCGATTTATGAGAAATGACGATAAAATTGCTGTTTTAAACTTGCAAAAACATAGAAAAACGCTGTTTTGAACTACTCAAACTGACAAATTTATGTTTCTTCCGTGCGAAACGGCGATTTATGAGAAATTACTATAAAATTGCTGTTATAAACTTGAAAAAACATAGAAAAACGCTGTTTTGAACTATTCAAACTGACAAATTCATGATTCTTTCGTGTGAAACGGCGATTTATGAGAAATGACGATAAAATTGCTGTTTTAAACTTGCAAAAACATAGAAAAACGCTTTTTTCAACTATTCAAACTGATAAATTTATGTTTCTTACGTTCGAAACGGTGGATTTTTGTGAAATCACGATAAAATTGCTGTTTTAAACTTGCAAAAACATAGAAAAACGCTGTTTTGAACTATTTAAACTGACAAATTCATGTTTCTTTCGTGTGAAACGGCGATTTATGAGAAATGACGATAAAATTGCTGTTTTAAACTTGCAAAAACATAAAAAAACGCTGTTTTGAACTATTCAAACTGACAAATTCATGTTTCTTCCGTGCGAAACGGCGATTTATGAGAAATTACGATAAAATTGCTGTTTTAAACTTGCAAAAACATAGAAAAACGCTGTTTTGAACTATTCAAACTGACAAATTCATGTTTCTTTCGTGTGAAACGGCGATTTATGAGAAATTACTATAAAATTGCTGTTATAAACTTGCAAAAACATAGAAAAACGCTGTTTTGAACTATTCAAACTGACAAATTCATGTTTCTTTCGTGTGAAACGGCGATTTATGAGAAATGACAATAAAATTGCTGTTTTAAACTTGCAAAAACATAGAAAAACGCTGTTTTGAACTATTCAAACTGACAAATTTATGTTTCTTTCGTGTGAAAAGGCGATTTATGAGAAATGACGATAAAATTGCTGTTTTAAACTTGCAAAAACATAGAAAAACGCTGTTTTGAACTATTCAAACTGACAAATTCATGTTTCTTTCGTGTGAAACGGCGATTTATGAGAAATGACGATAAAATTGCTGTTTTAAACTTGCAAAAACATAGAAAAACGCTGTTTTGAACTACTCAAACTGACAAATTCATGTTTCTTTCGTGTGAAACGGCGATTTATGAGAAATGACGATAAAATTGCTGTTTTAAACTTGCAAAAACATAGGTTAAACGCTGTTTTGCCTATTCAAACTGACAAATTCATGTTTCTTTCGTGTGAAACGGCGATTTATGAGAAATGAAGATAAAATTGCTGTTTTAAACTTGCAAAAACATAGAAAAACGCTGTTTTGAACTATTCAAACTGACAAATTCATGTTTCTTTCGTGTGAAACGGCGATTTATGAGAAATGACGATAAAATTGCTGTTTTTAACATGCAAAAACATAGAAAAACGCTGTTTTGAACTATTCAAACTGACAAATTCATGTTTCCTTCGTGCGAAACGGCGATTTATGAGAAATGACGATAAAATTGCTGTTTTAAACTTGCAAAAACATAGAAAAACGCTGTTTTGAACTATTCAAATTGACAAAATCATGTTTCTTACGTGTGAAACGGCGATTTATGAGAAATGACGATAAAATTGCTGTTTTAAACTTGCAAAAACATAGAAAAACGCTGTTTTTAACTACTCAAACTGATAAATTCATACTTCTTCCGTGCGAAACGGCGATTTATGAGAAATTACTATAAAGTTGCTGTTATAAACTTGCAAAAACATAGAAAAACGCTGTTTTCAACTATTCAAACTGACAATTTCATGTTTCTTCCGTGCGAAACGGCGATTTATGAGAAATGACGATAAAATTGCTGTTTTAAACTTGCAAAAATATAGAAAAACGCTGTTTTGAACTATTCAAATTGACAAATTCATGTTTCTTTCGTGCGAAACGGCGATTTATGAGAAATGACGATAAAATTGCTGTTTTAAACTTGCAAAAACATAGAAAAACGCTGTTTTCAACTATTCAAACTGATAAATTCATGTTTCTTACGTTCGAAACGGTGGATTTTTGTGAAATCACGATAAAATTGCTGTTTTAAACTTGCAAAAACAAGGAAAAACGCTGTTTTGAACTATTCAAACTGATAAATTCATGTTTCTTACGTTGAAAACGGTATATTTTTGTGAAATCACGATAAAATTGCTGTTTTAAACTTGCAAAAACATAGAAAAACGCTGTTTTGAACTATTCAAACTGACAAATTCATGATTCTTTCGTGCGAAACGGCGATTTATGAGAAATGACAATAAAATTGCTGTTTTAAACTTGCAAAAACATAGAAAAACGCTGTTTTCAACTATTCAAACTGATAAATTCATGTTTCTTACGTTCGAAACGGTGGATTTTTGTGAAATCACGATAAAATTGCTGTTTTAAACTTGCAAAAACATAGAAAAACGCTGTTTTGAACTATTTAAACTGACAAATTCATGTTTCTTTCGTGTGAAACGGCGATTTATGAGAAATGACGATAAAATTGCTGTTTTAAACTTGCAAAAACATAAAAAAACGCTGTTTTGAACTATTCAAACTGACAAATTCATGTTTCTTCCGTGCGAAACGGCGATTTATGAGAAATTACGATAAAATTGCTGTTTTAAACTTGCAAAAACATAGAAAAACGCTGTTTTGAACTATTCAAACTGACAAATTCATGTTTCTTTCGTGTGAAACGGCGATTTATGAGAAATTACTATAAAATTGCTGTTATAAACTTGCAAAAACATAGAAAAACGCTGTTTTGAACTATTCAAACTGACAAATTCATGTTTCTTTCGTGTGAAACGGCGATTTATGAGAAATGACAATAAAATTGCTGTTTTAAACTTGCAAAAACATAGAAAAACGCTGTTTTGAACTATTCAAACTGACAAATTTATGTTTCTTTCGTGTGAAAAGGCGATTTATGAGAAATGACGATAAAATTGCTGTTTTAAACTTGCAAAAACATAGAAAAACGCTGTTTTGAACTATTCAAACTGACAAATTCATGTTTCTTTCGTGTGAAACGGCGATTTATGAGAAATGACGATAAAATTGCTGTTTTAAACTTGCAAAAACATAGAAAAACGCTGTTTTGAACTACTCAAACTGACAAATTCATGTTTCTTTCGTGTGAAACGGCGATTTATGTGAAATGACGATAAAATTGCTGTTTTAAACTTGCAAAAACATAGGTTAAACGCTGTTTTGCCTATTCAAACTGACAAATTCATGTTTCTTTCGTGTGAAACGGCGATTTATGAGAAATGAAGATAAAATTGCTGTTTTAAACTTGCAAAAACATAGAAAAACGCTGTTTTGAACTATTCAAACTGACAAATTCATGTTTCTTTCGTGTGAAACGGCGATTTATGAGAAATGACGATAAAATTGCTGTTTTTAACATGCAAAAACATAGAAAAACGCTGTTTTGAACTATTCAAACTGACAAATTCATGTTTCCTTCGTGCGAAACGGCGATTTATGAGAAATGACGATAAAATTGCTGTTTTAAACTTGCAAAAACATAGAAAAACGCTGTTTTGAACTATTCAAATTGACAAAATCATGTTTCTTACGTGTGAAACGGCGATTTATGAGAAATGACGATAAAATTGCTGTTTTAAACTTGCAAAAACATAGAAAAACGCTGTTTTTAACTACTCAAACTGATAAATTCATACATCTTCCGTGCGAAACGGCGATTTATGAGAAATTACTATAAAGTTGCTGTTATAAACTTGCAAAAACATAGAAAAACGCTGTTTTCAACTATTCAAACTGACAATTTCATGTTTCTTCCGTGCGAAACGGCGATTTATGAGAAATGACGATAAAATTGCTGTTTTAAACTTGCAAAAATATAGAAAAACGCTGTTTTGAACTATTCAAATTGACAAATTCATGTTTCTTTCGTGCGAAACGGCGATTTATGAGAAATGACGATAAAATTGCTGTTTTAAACTTGCAAAAACATAGAAAAACGCTGTTTTCAACTATTCAAACTGATAAATTCATGTTTCTTACGTTCGAAACGGTGGATTTTTGTGAAATCACGATAAAATTGCTGTTTTAAACTTGCAAAAACAAGGAAAAACGCTGTTTTGAACTATTCAAACTGATAAATTCATGTTTCTTACGTTGAAAACGGTATATTTTTGTGAAATCACGATAAAATTGCTGTTTTAAACTTGCAAAAACATAGAAAAACGCTGTTTTGAACTATTCAAACTGACAAATTCATGATTCTTTCGTGCGAAACGGCGATTTATGAGAAATGACAATAAAATTGCTGTTTTAAACTTGCAAAAACATAGAAAAACGCTGTTTTCAACTATTCAAACTGATAAATTCATGTTTCTTACGTTCGAAACGGTGGATTTTTGTGAAATCACGATAAAATTGCTGTTTTAAACTTGCAAAAACATAGAAAAACGCTGTTTTGAACTATTCAAACTGATAAATTCATGTTTCTTACGTTGGAAACGGTGGATTTTTGTGAAATCACGATAAAATTGCTGTTTTAAACTTGCAAAAACATTGAAAAACGCTGTTTTCAACTATTCAAACTGACCAATTCATGTTTCTTCCGTGCGAAACGGCGATTTATGTGAAATTACGACAAAATTGCTGTTTTAAACTTGCAAAAACATAGAAAAACGCTGTTTTGAACAACTCAAACTGACAAATTCATGTTTCTTCCGTGCAAAACGGCGATTTATGAGAAATTACGATAAAATTGCTGTTTTAAACTTGCAAAAACATAGAAAAACGCTGTTTTGAACTATTCAAACTGACAAATTCATGTTTCTTTCGTGTGAAACGGCGATTTATGAGAAATTACTATAAAATTGCTGTTATAAACTTGCAAAAACATAGAAAAACGCTGTTTTGAACTATTCAAACTGACAAATTCATGTTTCTTTCGTGTGAAACGGCGATTTATGAGAAATGACAATAAAATTGCTGTTTTAAACTTGCAAAAACATAGAAAAACGCTGTTTTGAACTATTCAAACTGACAAATTTATGTTTCTTTCGTGTGAAAAGGCGATTTATGAGAAATGACGATAAAATTGCTGTTTTAAACTTGCAAAAACATAGAAAAACGCTGTTTTGAACTATTCAAACTGACAAATTCATGTTTCTTTCGTGTGAAACGGCGATTTATGAGAAATGACGATAAAATTGCTGTTTTAAACTTGCAAAAACATAGGTTAAACGCTGTTTTGCCTATTCAAACTGACAAATTCATGTTTCTTTCGTGTGAAACGGCGATTTATGAGAAATGAAGATAAAATTGCTGTTTTAAACTTGCAAAAACATAGAAAAACGCTGTTTTGAACTATTCAAACTGACAAATTCATGTTTCTTTCGTGTGAAACGGCGATTTATGAGAAATGACGATAAAATTGCTGTTTTAAACTTGCAAAAACATAGAAAAACGCTGTTTTGAACTATTCAAACTGACAAATTCATGTTTCCTTCGTGCGAAACGGCGATTTATGAGAAATGACGATAAAATTGCTGTTTTAAACTTGCAAAAACATAGAAAAACGCTGTTTTGAACTATTGAAATTGACAAAATCATGTTTCTTACGTGTGAAACGGCGATTTATGAGAAATGACGATAAAATTGCTGTTTTAAACTTGCAAAAACATAGAAAAACGCTGTTTTTAACTACTCAAACTGACAAATTCATACTTCTTCCGTGCGAAACGTCGATTTATGAGAAATTACTATAAAGTTGCTGTTATAAACTTGCAAAAACATAGAAAAACGCTGTTTTCAACTATTCAAACTGACAAATTCATGTTTCTTCCGTGCGAAACGGCGATTTATGAGAAATGACGATAAAATTGCTGTTTTAAACTTGCAAAAACATAGAAAAACGCTGTTTTGAACTATTCAAACTGACAAATTCATGTTTCTTTCGTGCGAAACGGCGATTTATGAGAAATGACGATAAAATTGCTGTTTTAAACTTGCAAAAACATAGAAAAACGCTGTTTTCAACTATTCAAACTGATAAATTCATGTTTCTTACGTTCGAAACGGTGGATTTTTGTGAAATCACGATAAAATTGCGGTTTTAAACTTGCAAAAACAAGGAAAAACGCTGTTTTGAACTATTCAAACTGATAAATTCATGTTTCTTACGTTGGAAACGGTATATTTTTGTGAAATCACGATAAAATTGCTGTTTTAAACTTGCAAAAACATAGAAAAACGCTGTTTTGAACTATTCAAACTGACAAATTCATGTTTCTTTCGTGCGAAACGGCGATTTATGAGAAATGACGATAAAATTGCTGTTTTAAACTTGCAAAAACATAGAAAAACGCTGTTTTGAACTATTCAAACTGACAAATTCATGATTCTTTCGTGCGAAACGGCGATTTATGAGAAATGACAATAAAATTGCTGTTTTAAACTTGCAAAAACATAGAAAAACGCTGTTTTCAACTATTCAAACTGATAAATTCATGTTTCTTACGTTCGAAACGGTGGATTTTTGTGAAATCACGATAAAATTGCTGTTTTAAACTTGCAAAAACATAGAAAAACGCTGTTTTGAACTATTCAAACTGATAAATTCATGTTTCTTACGTTGGAAACGGTGGATTTTTGTGAAATCACGATAAAATTGCTGTTTTAAACTTGCAAAAACATTGAAAAACGCTGTTTTCAACTATTCAAACTGACCAATTCATGTTTCTTCCGTGCGAAACGGCGATTTATGTGAAATTACGACAAAATTGCTGTTTTAAACTTGCAAAAACATAGAAAAACGCTGTTTTGAACAACTCAAACTGACAAATTCATGTTTCTTCCGTGCGAAACGGCGATTTATGAGAAATTACTATAAAATTGCTGTTATAAACTTGCAAAAACATAGAAAATCGCTGTTTTGAACTATTCAAACTGACAAATTCATGTTTCTTTCATGTGAAACGGCGATTTATGAGAAATGACGATAAAATTGCTGTTTTAAACTTGCAAAAACATAGAAAAACGCTGTTTTGAACTATTCAAACTGACAAATTTATGTTTCTTACGTGTGAAACGGCGATTTATGAGAAATGACGATAAAATTGCTGTTTCAAACTTGCAAAAACATAGAAAAACTCTGTTTTGAACTATTCAAACTGACAATTTCATGTTTCTTTCGTGCGAAACGGCGATTTATGAGAAATGACGACAAAATTGCTGTTTTAAACTTGCAAAAACATAGAAAACGCTGTTTTCAACTATTCAAACTGATAAATTCATGTTTCTTACGTTCGAAACGGTGGATTTTTGTGAAATCACGATAAAATTGCTGTTTTAAACTTGCAAAAACATAGAAAAACGCTGTTTTGAACTACTCAAACTGACAAATTCATGTTTCTTCCGTGCGAAACGGCGATTTATGAGAAATTACTATAAAATTGCTGTTATAAACTTGCAAAAACATAGAAAAACGCTGTTTTGAACTATTCAAACTGACAAATTCATGATTCTTTCGTGTGAAACGGCGATTTATGAGAAATGACGATAAAATTGCTGTTTTAAACTTGCAAAAACATAGAAAAACGCTGTTTTGAACTATTCAAACTGACAAATTAATGATTCTTTCGTGCGAAACGGCGATTTATGAGAAATGACGATAAAATTGCTGTTTTAAACTTGCAAAAACATAGAAAAACGCTGTTTTCAACTATTCAAACTGATAAATTCATGTTTCTTACGTTCGAAACGGTGGATTTTTGTGACATCACGATAAAATTGCTGTTTTAAACTTGCAAAAACATAGAAAAACGCTGTTTTGAACTATTCAAACTGATAAATTCATGTTTCTTACGTTCGAAACGGTGGATTTTTGTGAAATCACCATAAAATTGCTGTTTTAAACTTGCAAAAACATAGAAAAACGCTGTTTTGAACTATTCAAACTGACAAATTCATGTTTCCTTCGTGCGAAACGGCGATTTATGAGAAATGACGATAAAATTGCTGTTTTAAACTTGCAAAAACATAGAAAAACGCTGTTTTGAACTATTGAAATTGACAAAATCATGTTTCTTACGTGTGAAACGGCGATTTATGAGAAATGACGATAAAATTGCTGTTTTAAACTTGCAAAAACATAGAAAAACGCTGTTTTTAACTACTCAAACTGACAAATTCATACTTCTTCCGTGCGAAACGTCGATTTATGAGAAATTACTATAAAGTTGCTGTTATAAACTTGCAAAAACATAGAATAACGCTGTTTTGAACTATTCAAACTGACAAATTCATGTTTCTTTCGTGCGAAACGGCGATTTATGAGAAATGACGATAAAATTGCTGTTTTAAACTTGCAAAAACATAGAAAAACGCTGTTTTCAACTATTCAAACTGATAAATTCATGTTTCTTACGTTCGAAACGGTGGATTTTTGTGAAATCACGATAAAATTGCGGTTTTAAACTTGCAAAAACAAGGAAAAACGCTGTTTTGAACTATTCAAACTGATAAATTCATGTTTCTTACGTTGGAAACGGTATATTTTTGTGAAATCACGATAAAATTGCTGTTTTAAACTTGCAAAAACATAGAAAAACGCTGTTTTGAACTATTCAAACTGACAAATTCATGTTTCTTTCGTGCGAAACGGCGATTTATGAGAAATGACGATAAAATTGCTGTTTTAAACTTGCAAAAACATAGAAAAACGCTGTTTTGAACTATTCAAACTGACAAATTCATGATTCTTTCGTGCGAAACGGCGATTTATGAGAAATGACAATAAAATTGCTGTTTTAAACTTGCAAAAACATAGAAAAACGCTGTTTTCAACTATTCAAACTGATAAATTCATGTTTCTTACGTTCGAAACGGTGGATTTTTGTGAAATCACCATAAAATTGCTGTTTTAAACTTGCAAAAACATAGAAAAACGCTGTTTTGAACTATTCAAACTGACAAATTCATGTTTCCTTCGTGCGAAACGGCGATTTATGAGAAATGACGATAAAATTGCTGTTTTAAACTTGCAAAAACATAGAAAAACGCTGTTTTGAACTATTGAAATTGACAAAATCATGTTTCTTACGTGTGAAACGGCGATTTATGAGAAATGACGATAAAATTGCTGTTTTAAACTTGCAAAAACATAGAAAAACGTTGTTTTTAACTACTCAAACTGACAAATTCATACTTCTTCCGTGCGAAACGTCGATTTATGAGAAATTACTATAAAGTTGCTGTTATAAACTTGCAAAAACATAGAAAAACGCTGTTTTCAACTATTCAAACTGACAAATTCATGTTTCTTCCGTGCGAAACGGCGATTTATGAGAAATGACGATAAAATTGCTGTTTTAAACTTGCAAAAACATAGAAAAACGCTGTTTTGAACTATTCAAACTGACAAATTCATGTTTCTTTCGTGCGAAACGGCGATTTATGAGAAATGACGATAAAATTGCTGTTTTAAACTTGCAAAAACATAGAAAAACGCTGTTTTCAACTATTCAAACTGATAAATTCATGTTTCTTACGTTCGAAACGGTGGATTTTTGTGAAATCACGATAAAATTGCGGTTTTAAACTTGCAAAAACAAGGAAAAACGCTGTTTTGAACTATTCAAACTGATAAATTCATGTTTCTTACGTTGGAAACGGTATATTTTTGTGAAATCACGATAAAATTGCTGTTTTAAACTTGCAAAAACATAGAAAAACGCTGTTTTGAACTATTCAAACTGACAAATTCATGTTTCTTTCGTGCGAAACGGCGATTTATGAGAAATGACGATAAAATTGCTGTTTTAAACTTGCAAAAACATAGAAAAACGCTGTTTTGAACTATTCAAACTGACAAATTCATGATTCTTTCGTGCGAAACGGCGATTTATGAGAAATGACAATAAAATTGCTGTTTTAAACTTGCAAAAACATAGAAAAACGCTGTTTTCAACTATTCAAACTGATAAATTCATGTTTCTTACGTTCGAAACGGTGGATTTTTGTGAAATCACGATAAAATTGCTGTTTTAAACTTGCAAAAACATAGAAAAACGCTGTTTTGAACTATTCAAACTGATAAATTCATGTTTCTTACGTTGGAAACGGTGGATTTTTGTGAAATCACGATAAAATTGCTGTTTTAAACTTGCAAAAACATTGAAAAACGCTGTTTTCAACTATTCAAACTGACCAATTCATGTTTCTTCCGTGCGAAACGGCGATTTATGTGAAATTACGACAAAATTGCTGTTTTAAACTTGCAAAAACATAGAAAAACGCTGTTTTGAACAACTCAAACTGACAAATTCATGTTTCTTCCGTGCGAAACGGCGATTTATGAGAAATTACTATAAAATTGCTGTTATAAACTTGCAAAAACATAGAAAATCGCTGTTTTGAACTATTCAAACTGACAAATTCATGTTTCTTTCATGTGAAACGGCGATTTATGAGAAATGACGATAAAATTGCTGTTTTAAACTTGCAAAAACATAGAAAAACGCTGTTTTGAACTATTCAAACTGACAAATTTATGTTTCTTACGTGTGAAACGGCGATTTATGAGAAATGACGATAAAATTGCTGTTTCAAACTTGCAAAAACATAGAAAAACTCTGTTTTGAACTATTCAAACTGACAATTTCATGTTTCTTTCGTGCGAAACGGCGATTTATGAGAAATGACGACAAAATTGCTGTTTTAAACTTGCAAAAACATAGAAAACGCTGTTTTCAACTATTCAAACTGATAAATTCATGTTTCTTACGTTCGAAACGGTGGATTTTTGTGAAATCACGATAAAATTGCTGTTTTAAACTTGCAAAAACATAGAAAAACGCTGTTTTGAACTACTCAAACTGACAAATTCATGTTTCTTCCGTGCGAAACGGCGATTTATGAGAAATTACTATAAAATTGCTGTTATAAACTTGCAAAAACATAGAAAAACGCTGTTTTGAACTATTCAAACTGACAAATTCATGATTCTTTCGTGTGAAACGGCGATTTATGAGAAATGACGATAAAATTGCTGTTTTAAACTTGCAAAAACATAGAAAAACGCTGTTTTGAACTATTCAAACTGACAAATTAATGATTCTTTCGTGCGAAACGGCGATTTATGAGAAATGACGATAAAATTGCTGTTTTAAACTTGCAAAAACATAGAAAAACGCTGTTTTCAACTATTCAAACTGATAAATTCATGTTTCTTACGTTCGAAACGGTGGATTTTTGTGACATCACGATAAAATTGCTGTTTTAAACTTGCAAAAACATAGAAAAACGCTGTTTTGAACTATTCAAACTGATAAATTCATGTTTCTTACGTTCGAAACGGTGGATTTTTGTGAAATCACCATAAAATTGCTGTTTTAAACTTGCAAAAACATAGAAAAACGCTGTTTTGAACTATTTAAACTGACAAATTCATGTTTCTTTCGTGTGAAACGGCGATTTATGAGAAATGACGATAAAATTGCTGTTTTAAACTTGCAAAAACATAAAAAAACGCTGTTTTGAACTATTCAAACTGACAAATTCATGTTTCTTCCGTGCGAAACGGCGATTTATGAGAAATTACGATAAAATTGCTGTTTTAAACTTGCAAAAACATAGAAAAACGCTGTTTTGAACTATTCAAACTGACAAATTCATGTTTCTTTCGTGTGAAACGGCGATTTATGAGAAATTACTATAAAATTGCTGTTATAAACTTGCAAAAACATAGAAAAACGCTGTTTTGAACTATTCAAACTGACAAATTAATGTTTCTTTCGTGTGAAACGGCGATTTATGAGAAATGACGATAAAATTGCTGTTTTAAACTTGCAAAAACATAGAAAAACGCTGTTTTGAACTATTCAAACTGACAAATTTATGTTTCTTTCGTGTGAAAAGGCGATTTATGAGAAATGACGATAAAATTGCTGTTTTAAACTTGCAAAAACATAGAAAAACGCTGTTTTGAACTATTCAAACTGACAAATTCATGTTTCTTTCGTGTGAAACGGCGATTTATGAGAAATGACGATAAAATTGCTGTTTTAAACTTGCAAAAACATATAAAAGCGCTGTTTTGAACTACTCAAACTGACAAATTCATGTTTCTTTCGTGTGAAACGGCGATTTATGAGAAATGACGATAAAATTGCTGTTTTAAACTTGCAAAAACATAGAAAAACGCTGTTTTGAACTATTCAAACTGACAAATTCATGTTTCTTTCGTGCGAAACGGCGATTTATGAGAAATGACGATAAAATTGCTGTTTTAAACTTGCAAAAACATAGAAAAACGCTGTTTTCAACTATTCAAACTGATAAATTCATGTTTCTTACGTTCGAAACGGTGGATTTTTGTGAAATCACGATAAAATTGCTGTTTTAAACTTGCAAAAACATGGAAAAACGCTGTTTTGAACTATTCAAACTGATAAATTCATGTTTCTTACGTTCGAAACGGTGGATTTTTGTGAAATCACGATAAAATTGCTGTTTTAAACTTGCAAAAACATGGAAAAACGCTGTTTTGAACTATTCAAACTGATAAATTCATGTTTCTTACGTTGGAAACGGTGGATTTTTGTGAAATCACGATAAAATTGCTGTTTTAAACTTGCAAAAACATAGAAAAACGCTGTTTTGAACTATTCAAACTGACAAATTCATGATTCTTTCGTGCGAAACGGCGATTTATGAGAAATGACGATAAAATTACTGTTTTAAACTTGCAAAAACATAGAAAAACGCTGTTTTCAACTATTCAAACTGATAAATTCATGTTTCTTACGTTCGAAACGGTGGATTTTTGTGAAATCACGATAAAATTGCTGTTTTAAACTTGCAAAAACATAGAAAAACGCTGTTTGAACTATTCAAACTGATAAATTCATGTTTCTTACGTTGGAAACGGTGGATTTTTGTGAAATCACGATAAAATTGCTGTTTTAAACTTGCAAAAACATTGAAAAACGCTGTTTTCAACTATTCAAACTGACCAATTCATGTTTCTTCCGTGCGAAACGGCGATTTATGAGAAATTACTATAAAATTGCTGTTATAAACTTGCAAAAACATAGAAAATCGCTGTTTTGAACTATTCAAACTGACAAATTCATGTTTCTTTCGTGTGAAACGGCGATTAATGAGAAATGACGATAAAATTGCTGTTTTAAACTTGCAAAAACATAGAAAAACGCTGTTTTGAACTATTCAAACTGACAAATTTATGTTTCTTACGTGTGAAACGGCGATTTATGAGAAATGACGATAAAATTGCTGTTTTAAACTTGCAAAAACATAGAAAAACGCTGTTTTGAACTATTCAAACTGACAATTTCATGTTTCTTTCGTGCGAAACGGCGATTTATGAGAAATGACGATAAAATTGCTGTTTTAAACTTGCAAAAACATAGAAAACGCTGTTTTCAACTATTCAAACTGATAAATTCATGTTTCTTACGTTCGAAACGGTGGATTTTTGTGAAATCACGATAAATTTGCTGTTTTAAACTTGCAAAAACATAGAAAAACGCTGTTTTGAACTATTCTGACAAATTCATGTTTCTTTCGTGTGAAACGGCGATTATGAGAAATGACGATAAAATTGCTGTTTTAAACTTGCAAAAACATAGAAAAACGCTGTTTTGAACTATTCAAACTGACAAATTCATGTTTCTTTCGTGCGAAACGGCGATTTATGAGAAATGATGATAAAATTGCTGTTTTAAACTTGCAAAAACATAGAAAACGCTGTTTTCAACTATTCAAACTGATATATTCATGTTTTTTACGTTCGAAACGGTGGATTTTTGTGAAATCACGATAAAATTGCTGTTTTAAACTTGCAAAAACATAGAAAAACGCTGTTTTGAACTACTCAAACTGACAAATTCATGTTTCTTCCGTGCGAAACGGCGATTTATGAGAAATTACTATAAAATTGCTGTTATAAACTTGCAAAAACATAGAAAAACGCTGTTTTGAACTATTAAAACTGACAAATTCATGTTTCTTTCGTGTGAAACGGCGATTTATGAGAAATTACTATAAAATTGCTGTTATAAACTTGCAAAAACATAGAAAAACGCTGTTTTGAACTATTCAAACTGACAAATTAATGTTTCTTTCGTGTGAAACGGCGATTTATGAGAAATGACGATAAAATTGCTGTTTTAAACTTGCAAAAACATAGAAAAACGCTGTTTTGAACTATTCAAACTGACAAATTTATGTTTCTTTCGTGTGAAAAGGCGATTTATGAGAAATGACGATAAAATTGCTGTTTTAAACTTGCAAAAACATAGAAAAACGCTGTTTTGAACTATTCAAACTGACAAATTCATGTTTCTTTCGTGTGAAACGGCGATTTATGAGAAATGACGATAAAATTGCTGTTTTAAACTTGCAAAAACATATAAAAACGCTGTTTTGAACTACTCAAACTGACAAATTCATGTTTCTTTCGTGTGAAACGGCGATTTATGAGAAATGACGATAAAATTGCTGTTTTAAACTTGCAAAAACATAGAAAAACGCTGTTTTGAACTATTCAAACTGACAAATTCATGTTTCTTTCGTGCGAAACGGCGATTTATGAGAAATGACGATAAAATTGCTGTTTTAAACTTGCAAAAACATAGAAAACGCTGTTTTCAACTATTCAAACTGATAAATTCATGTTTCTTACGTTCGAAACGGTGGATTTTTGTGAAATCACGATAAATTTGCTGTTTTAAACTTGCAAAAACATAGAAAAACGCTGTTTTGAACTATTCTGACAAATTCATGTTTCTTTCGTGTGAAACGGCGATTTATGAGAAATGACGATAAAATTGCTGTTTTAAACTTGCAAAAACATAGAAAAACGCTGTTTTGAACTATTCAAACTGACAAATTCATGTTTCTTTCGTGCGAAACGGCGATTTATGAGAAATGATGATAAAATTGCTGTTTTAAACTTGCAAAAACATAGAAAACGCTGTTTTCAACTATTCAAACTGATAAATTCATGTTTTTTACGTTCGAAACGGTGGATTTTTGTGAAATCACGATAAAATTGCTGTTTTAAACTTGCAAAAACATAGAAAAACGCTGTTTTGAACTACTCAAACTGACAAATTCATGTTTCTTCCGTGCGAAACGGCGATTTATGAGAAATTACTATAAAATTGCTGTCATAAACTTGCAAAAACATAGAAAAACGCTGTTTTGAACTATTCAAACTGACAAATTCATGTTTCTTTCGTGTGAAACGGCGATTTATGAGAAATGACGATAAAATTGCTGTTTTAAACTTGCAAAAACTTAGAAAAACGCTGTTTTGAACTACTCAAACTGACAAATTCATGTTTCTTCCGTGCGAAACGGCGATTTATGAGAAATTACTATAAAATTGCTGTTATAAACTTGAAAAAACATAGAAAAACGCTGTTTTGAACTATTCAAACTGACAAATTCATGATTCTTTCGTGTGAAACGGCGATTTATGAGAAATGACGATAAAATTGCTGTTTTAAACTTGCAAAAACATAGAAAAACGCTGTTTTCAACTATTCAAACTGATAAATTCATGTTTCTTACGTTCGAAACGGTGGATTTTTGTGAAATCACGATAAAATTGCTGTTTTAAACTTGCAAAAACATGGAAAAACGCTGTTTTGAACTATTCAAACTGATAAATTCATGTTTCTTACGTTCGAAACGGTGGATTTTTGTGAAATCACGATAAAATTGCTGTTTTAAACTTGCAAAAACATGGAAAAACGCTGTTTTGAACTATTCAAACTGATAAATTCATTTTTCTTACGTTGGAAACGGTGGATTTTTGTGAAATCACGATAAAATTGCTGTTTTAAACTTGCAAAAACATAGAAAAACGCTGTTTTGAACTATTCAAACTGACAAATTCATGATTCTTTCGTGCGAAACGGCGATTTATGAGAAATGACGATAAAATTGCTGTTTTAAACTTGCAAAAACATAGAAAAACGCTGTTTTCAACTATTCAAACTGATAAATTCATGTTTCTTACGTTCGAAACGGTGGATTTTTGTGAAATCACGATAAAATTGCTGTTTTAAACTTGCAAAAACATAGAAAAACGCTGTTTGAACTATTCAAACTGATAAATTCATGTTTCTTACGTTGGAAACGGTGGATTTTTGTGAAATCACGATAAAATTGCTGTTTTAAACTTGCAAAAACCTTGAAAAACGCTGTTTTCAACTATTCAAACTGACCAATTCATGTTTCTTCCGTGCGAAACGGCGATTTATGTGAAATTACGATAAAATTGCTGTTTTAAACTTGCAAAAACATAGAAAAACGCTGTTTTGAACAACTCAAACTGACAAATTCATGTTTCTTCCGTGCGAAACGGCGATTTATGAGAAATTACTATAAAATTGCTGTTATAAACTTGCAAAAACATAGAAAATCGCTGTTTTGAACTATTCAAACTGACAAATTCATGTTTCTTTCGTGTGAAACGGCGATTAATGAGAAATGACGATAAAATTGCTGTTTTAAACTTGCAAAAACATAGAAAAACGCTGTTTTGAACTATTCAAACTGACAAATTTATGTTTCTTACGTGTGAAACGGCGATTTATGAGAAATGAAGATAAAATTGCTGTTTTAAACTTGCAAAAACATAGAAAAACGCTGTTTTGAACTATTCAAACTGACAATTTCATGTTTCTTTCGTGCGAAACGGCGATTTATGAGAAATGACGATAAAATTGCTGTTTTAAACTTGCAAAAACATAGAAAACGCTGTTTTCAACTATTCAAACTGATAAATTCATGTTTCTTACGTTCGAAACTGTGGATTTTTGTGAAATCACGATAAATTTGCTGTTTTAAACTTGCAAAAACATAGAAAAACGCTGTTTTGAACTATTCTGACAAATTCATGTTTCTTTCGTGTGAAACGGCGATTTATGAGAAATGACAATAAAATTGCTGTTTTAAACTTGCAAAAACATAGAAAAACGCTGTTTTGAACTATTCAAACTGACAAATTCATGTTTCTTTCGTGCGAAACGGCGATTTATGAGAAATGATGATAAAATTGCTGTTTTAAACTTGCAAAAACATAGAAAAACGCTGTTTTGAACTACTCAAACTGACAAATTCATTTTTCTTCCGTGCGAAACGGCGATTTATGAGAAATTACTATAAAATTGCTGTTATAAACTTGCAAAAACATAGAAAAACGCTGTTTTGAACTATTCAAACTGACAAATTCATGTTTCTTTCGTGTGAAACGGCGATTTATGAGAAATGACGATAAAATTGCTGTTTTAAACTTGCAAAAACTTAGAAAAACGCTGTTTTGAACTACTCAAACTGACAAATTCATGTTTCTTCCGTGCGAAACGGCGATTTATGAGAAATTACTATAAAATTGCTGTTATAAACTTGAAAAAACATAGAAAAACGCTGTTTTGAACTATTCAAACTGACAAATTCATGATTCTTTCGTGTGAAACGGCGATTTATGAGAAATGACGATAAAATTGCTGTTTTAAACTTGCAAAAACATAGAAAAACGCTTTTTTCAACTATTCAAACTGATAAATTCATGTTTCTTACGTTCGAAACGGTGGATTTTTGTGAAATCACGATAAAATTGCTGTTTTAAACTTGCAAAAACATAGAAAAACGCTGTTTTGAACTATTCAAACTGACAAATTAATGATTCTTTCGTGCGAAACGGCGATTTATGAGAAATGACGATAAAATTGCTGTTTTAAACTTGCAAAAACATAGAAAAACGCTGTTTTCAACTATTCAAACTGATAAATTCATGTTTCTTACGTTCGAAACGGTGGATTTTTGTGAAATCACGATAAAATTGCTGTTTTAAACTTGCAAAAACATAGAAAAACGCTGTTTTGAACTATTCAAACTGATAAATTCATGTTTCTTACGTTCGAAACGGTTGATTTTTGTGAAATCACGATAAAATTGCTGTTTTAAACTTGCAAAAACATAGAAAAACGCTGTTTTGAACTATTTAAACTGACAAATTCATGTTTCTTTCGTGTGAAACGGCGATTTATGAGAAATGACGATAAAATTGCTGTTTTAAACTTGCAAAAACATAAAAAAACGCTGTTTTGAACTATTCAAACTGACAAATTCATGTTTCTTCCGTGCGAAACGGCGATTTATGAGAAATTACGATAAAATTGCTGTTTTAAAATTGCAAAAACATAGAAAAACGCTGTTTTGAACTATTCAAACTGACAAATTCATGTTTCTTTCGTGTGAAACGGCGATTTATGAGAAATTACGATAAAATTGCTGTTATAAACTTGCAAAAACATAGAAAAACGCTGTTTTGAACTATTCAAACTGACAAATTAATGATTCTTTCGTGCGAAACGGCGATTTATGAGAAATGACGATAAAATTGCTGTTATAAACTTGCAAAAACATAGAAAAACGCTGTTTTGAACTATTCAAACTGACAAATTAATGATTCTTTCGTGCGAAACGGCGATTTATGAGAAATGACGATAAAATTGCTGTTTTAAACTTGCAAAAACATAGAAAAACGCTGTTTTCAACTATTCAAACTGATAAATTCATGTTTCTTACGTTCGAAACGGTGGATTTTTGTGAAATCACGATAAAATTGCTGTTTTAAACTTGCAAAAACATAGAAAAACGCTGTTTTGAACTATTCAAACTGATAAATTCATGTTTCTTACGTTCGAAACGGTGGATTTTTGTGAAATCACGATAAAATTGCTGTTTTAAACTTGCAAAAACATTGAAAAAAGCTGTTTTCAACTATTCAAACTGACCAATTCATGTTTCTTCCGTGCGAAACGGCGATTTATGTGAAATTACGATAAAATTGCTGTTTTAAACTTGCAAAAACATAGAAAAACGCTGTTTTGAACTACTCAAACTGACAAATTCATGTTTCTTTCGTGCGAAACGGCGATTTATGATAAATGACGATAAAATTGCTGTTTTAAACTTGCAAAAACATAGAAAAACGCTGTTTTGAACTATTCAAACTGACAAATTCATGTTTCTTTCGTGCGAAACGGCGATTTATGAGAAATGACGATAAAATTGCTGTTTTAAACTTGCAAAAACATAGAAAAACGCTGTTTTGAACTATTCAAACTGACAATTTCATGTTTCTTTCGTGCGAAACGGCGATTTATGAGAAATGACGATTATATTGCTGTTTTAAACTTGCAAAAACATAGAAAACGCTGTTTTCAACTATTCAAACTGATAAATTCATGTTTCTTACGTTCGAAACGGTGGATTTTTGTGAAATCACGATAAAATTGCTGTTTTAAACTTGCAAAAACCTAGAAAAACGCTGTTTTGAACTATTCTGACAAATTCATGTTTCTTTCGTGTGAAACGGCGATTTATGAGAAATGACGATAAAATTGCTGTTTTAAACTTGCAAAAACATAGAAAAACGCTGTTTTGAACTATTCAAACTGACAAATTCATGTTTCTTTCGTGTGAAACGGCGATTTATGAGAAATGACGATAAAATTGCTGTTTTAAACTTGCAAAAACATATAAAAACGCTGTTATAACTACTCAAACTGACAAATTCATGTTTCTTTCGTGCGAAACGGCGATTTATGAGAAATGATGATAAAATTGCTGTTTTAAACTTGCAAAAACATAGAAAACGCTGTTTTGAACTATTCAAACTGACAAATTCATGTTTCTTACGTTCGAAACGGTGGATTTTTGTGAAATCACGATAAAATTGCTGTTTTAAACTTGCAAAAACATAGAAAAACGCTGTTTTGAACTATTCAAACTGATAAATTCATGTTTCTTACGTTCGAAACGGTGGATTTTTGTGAAATCACGATAAAATTGCTGTTTTAAACTTGCAAAAACATAGAAAAACGCTGTTTTGAACTATTCAAACTGATAAATTCATGTTTCTTACGTTCGAAACGGTGGATTTTTGTGAAATCACGATAAAATTGCTGTTTTAAACTTGCAAAAACATAAAAAAACGCTGTTTTGAACTATTTAAACTGACAAATTCATGTTTCTTTCGTGTGAAAAGGCGATTTATGAGAAATGACGATAAAATTGCTGTTTTAAACTTGCAAAAACATAGAAAAACGCTGTTTTGAACTATTCAAACTGACAAATTCATGTTTCTTTCGTGTGAAACGGCGATTTATGAGAAATTACTATAAAATTGCTGTTATAAACTTGCAAAAACATAGAAAAACGCAGTTTTGAAACTATTCAAACTGACAAATTCATGTTTCTTTCGTGTGAAACGGCGATTTATGAGAAATGACGATAAAATTGCTGTTTTAAACTTGCAAAAACATAGAAATACGCTGTTTTGAACTACTCAAACTGACAAATTCATGTTTCTTCCGTGCGAAACGGCGATTTATGAGAAATTACGATAAAATTGCTGTTTTAAACTTGCAAAAACATAGAAAAACGCTGTTTTGAACTATTCAAACTGACAAATTCATGTTTCTTTCGTGTGAAACGGCGATTTATGAGAAATTACTATAAAATTGCTGTTATAAACTTGCAAAAACATAGAAAAACGCAGTTTTGAACTATTCAAACTGACAAATTCATGTTTCTTTCGTGTGAAACGGCGATTTATGAGAAATGACGATAAAATTGCTGTTTTAAACTTGCAAAAACATAGAAATACGCTGTTTTGAACTACTCAAACTGACAAATTCATGTTTCTTCCGTGCGAAACGGCGATTTATGAGAAATTACTATAAAATTGCTGTTATAAACTTGCAAAAACATAGAAAAACGCTGTTTTGAACTATTCAAACTGACAAATTAATGATTCTTTCGTGCGAAACGGCGATTTATGAGAAATGACGATAAAATTGCTGTTATAAACTTGCAAAAACATAGAAAAACGCTGTTTTGAACTATTCAAACTGACAAATTAATGATTCTTTCGTGCGAAACGGCGATTTATGAGAAATGACGATAAAATTGCTGTTTTAAACTTGCAAAAACATAGAAAAACGTTGTTTTCAACTATTCAAACTGATAAATTCATGTTTCTTACGTTCGAAACGGTGGATTTTTGTGAAATCACGATAAAATTGCTGTTTTAAACTTGCAAAAACATAGAAAAACGCTGTTTGAACTATTCAAACTGATAAATTCATGTTTCTTACGTTCGAAACGGTGGATTTTTGTGAAATCACGATAAAATTGCTGTTTTAAACTTGCAAAAACATAGAAAAACGCTGTTTTGAACTATTTAAACTGACAAATTCATGTTTCTTTCGTGTGAAACGGCGATTTATGAGAAATGACGATAAAATTGCTGTTTTAAACTTGCAAAAACATAAAAAAACGCTGTTTTGAACTATTCAAACTGACAAATTCATGTTTCTTCCGTGCGAAACGGCGATTTATGAGAAATTACGATAAAATTGCTGTATAAACTTGCAAAAACATAGAAAAACGCTGTTTTGAACTATTCAAACTGACAAATTCATGTTTCTTTCGTATGAAACGGCGATTTATGAGAAATTACTATAAAATTGCTGTTATAAACTTGCAAAAACATAGAAAAAACGCTGTTTTGAACTATTCAAACTGACAAATTCATGTTTCTTTCTTGTGAAACGGCGATTTATGAGAAATGACGATAAAATTGCTGTTTTAAACTTGCAAAAACATAGAAATACGCTGTTTTGAACTACTCAAACTGACAAATTCATGTTTCTTCCGTACGAAACGGCGATTTATGAGTAATTACTATAAAATTGCTGTTATAAACTTGCAAAAACATAGAAAAACGCTGTTTTGAACTATTCAAACTGACAAATTCATGTTTCTTACGTGTGAAACGGCGATTTATGAGAAATGACGATAAAATTGCTATTTTAAACTTGCAAAAACATAGAAAAACGCTGTTTTGAACTATTCAAACTGACAAATTCATGTTTCTTTCGTGCGAAACGGCGATTTATGATAAATGACGATAAAATTGCTGTTTTAAACTTGCAAAAACATAGAAAAACGCTGTTTTCAACTATTCAAACTGATAAATTCATGTTTCTTTCGTTCGAAACGGTGGATTTTTGTGAAATCACGATAAAATTGCTGTTTTAAACTTGCAAAAACATAAAAAAACGCTGTTTTGAACTATTCAAACTGATAAATTCATGTTTCTTACGTTGGAAACGGTGGATTTTTGTGAAATCACGATAAAATTGCTGTTTTAAACTTGCAAAAACATTGAAAAACGCTGTTTTCAACTATTCAAACTGACCAATTCATGTTTCTTCCGTGCGAAACGGCGATTTATGTGAAATTACGATAAAATTGCTGTTTTAAACTTGCAAAAACATAGAAAAACGCTGTTTTGAACTACTCAAACTGACAAATTCATGTTTCTTCCGTGCGAAACGGCGATTTATGAGAAATTACTAAAAATTGCTGTTATAAACTTGCAAAAACATAGAAAATCGCTGTTTTGAACTATTCAAACTGACAAATTCATGTTTCTTTCGTGTGAAACGGCGATTTATGAGAAATGACGATAAAATTGCTGTTTTAAACTTGCAAAAACATAGAAAAACGCTGTTTTGAACTATTCAAACTGACAAATTTATGTTTCTTACGTGTGAAACGGCGATTTATGAGAAATGACGATAAAATTGCTGTTTTAAACTTGCAAAAACATAGAAAAACGCTGTTTTGAACTATTCAAACTGACAAATTCATGTTTCTTTCGTGCGAAACGGCGATTTATGAGAAATGACGATAAAATTGCTGTTTTAAACTTGCAAAAACATAGAAAACGCTGTTTTCAACTATTCAAACTGATAAATTCATGTTTCTTACGTTCGAAACGGTGGATTTTTGTGAAATCACGATAAAATTGCTGTTTTAAACTTGCAAAAACATAGAAAAACGCTGTTTTGAACTACTCAAACTGACAAATTCATGTTTCTTCCGTGCGAAACGGCGATTTACGAGAAATTACTATAAAATTGCTGTTATAAACTTGCAAAAACATAGAAAAACACTTTTTTGAACTATTCTAACTGACAAATTCATGTTTCTTTCGTGTGAAACGGCGATTTATGAGAAATGACGATAAAATTGCTGTTTTAAACTTGCAAAAACATAGAAAAACGCTGTTTTGAACTACTCAAACTGACAAATTCATGTTTCTTCCGTGCGAAACGGCGATTTATGAGAAATTACTATAAAATTGCTGTTATAAACTTGCAAAAACATAGAAAAAGGCTGTGTTGAACTATTCAAACTGACAAATTCATGTTTCTTTCGTGCGAAACGGCGATTTATGAGAAATGACGATAAAATTGCTGTTTTAAACTTGCAAAAACATTGAAAAACGCTGTTTTCAACTATTCAAACTGATAAATTCATGTTTCTTAGGTTCCAAACGGTGGATTTTTGTGAAATCACGATAAAATTGCTGTTTTAAACTTGCAAAAACATTGAAAAACCCTGTTTTCAACTATTCAAACTGACAAATTCATGTTTCTTCCGTGCGAAACGGCGATTTATGAGAAATTACTATAAAATTGCTGTTATAAACTTGCAAAAACATAGAAAAACGCTGTTTTGAACTAATCAAACTGACAAATTCATGTTTCTTTCGTGTGAAACGGCGATTTATGAGAAATGACGATAAATTTGCTGTTTTAAACTTGCAAAAACATAGAAAAACGCTGTTTTGAACTATTCAAACTGACAAATTTATGTTTCTTACGTGTGAAACGGCGATTTATGAGAAATGACGATAAAATTGCTGTTTTAAACTTGCAAAAACATAGAAAAACGCTGTTTTGAACTATTCAAACTGACAAATTCATGTTTCTTTCGTGCGAAACGGCGATTTATGAGAAATGATGATAAAATTGCTGTTTTAAACTTGCAAAAACATAGAAAACGCTGTTTTCAACTATTCAAACTGATAAATTCATGTTTTTTACGTTCGAAACGGTGGATTTTTGTGAAATCACGATAAAATTGCTGTTTTAAACTTGCAAAAACATAGAAAAACGCTGTTTTGAACTACTCAAACTGACAAATTCATGTTTCTTCCGTGCGAAACGGCGATTTATGAGAAATTACTATAAAATTGCTGTTATAAACTTGCAAAAACATAGAAAAACGCTGTTTTGAACTATTCAAACTGACAAATTAATGTTTCTTTCGTGTGAAACGGCGATTTATGAGAAATGACGATAAAATTGCTGTTTTAAACTTGCAAAAACATAGAAAAACGCTGTTTTGAACTACTCAAACTGACAAATTCATGTTTCTTCCGTGCGAAACGGCGATTTATGAGAAATTACTATAAAATTGCTGTTATAAACTTCCAAAAACATAGAAAAACGCTGTTTTGAACTATTCAAACTGACAAATTCATGTTTCTTTCGTGTGAAACGGCGATTTATGAGAAATGACGATAAAATTGCTGTTTTAAACTTGCAAAATCATAGAAAAACGCTTTTTTCAACTATTCAAACTGATAAATTCATGTTTCTTACGTTCGAAACGGTGGAGTTTTGTGAAATCACGATAAATTTGCTGTTTTAAACTTGCAAAAACATAGAAAAACGCTGTTTTGAACTATTCAAACTGACAAATTCATGTTTCTTTCGTGTGAAACGGCGATTTATGAGAAATGACGATAAAATTGCTGTTTTAAACTTGCAAAAACATAGAAAAACGCTGTTTTGAACTATTCAAACTGACAAATTCATGTTTCTTTCGTGCGAAACGGCGATTTATGAGAAATGACGATAAAATTGCTGTTTTAAACTTGCAAAAACATAGAAAAACGCTGTTTTCAACTATTCAAACTGATAAATTCATGTTTCTTACGTTCCAAACGGTGAATTTTTGTGAAATCACGATAAAATTGCTGTTTTAAACTTGCAAAAACATTGAAAAACGCTGTTTTCAACTATTCAAACTTACAAATTCATGTTTCTTCCGTGCGAAACGGCGATTTATGAGAAATTACTATAAAATTGCTGTTATAAACTTGCAAAAACATAGAAAAACGCTGTTTTGAACTATTCAAACTGACAAATTCATGTTTCTTTCGTGTGAAACGGCGATTTATGAGAAATGACGATAAAATTGCTGTTTTAAACTTGCAAAAACATAGAAAAACGCTGTTTTGAACTATTCAAACTGACAAATTCATGTTTCTTACGTGTGAAACGGCGATTTATAAGAAATGACGATAAAATTGCTGTTTTAAACTTGCAAAAACATAGAAAAACGCTGTTTTGAACTATTCAAACTGACAAATTCATGTTTCTTTCGTGCGAAACGGCGATTTATGAGAAATGACGATAAAATTGCTGTTTTAAACTTGCAAAAACATAGAAAAACGCTGTTTTCAACTATTCAAACTGATAAATTCATGTTTCTTAATTTCCAAACGGTGGATTTTTGTGAAATCACGATAAAATTGCTGTTTTAAACTTGCAAAAACATTGAAAAACGCTATTTTCAACTATTCAAACTGACAAATTCATGTTTCTTCCGTGCGAAACGGCGATTTATGAGAAATTACGGTAAAATTGCTGTTTTAAACTTGCAAAAACATAGATAAACGCTGTTTTGAACTATTCAAACTGACAAATTCATGTTTCTTTCGTGCGAAACGGCGATTTATGAGAAATGACGATACAAATGCTGTTTTAAACTTGCAAAAACATAGGTTTAACGCTGTTTTGCCTATTTAAACTGACAAATTCATGTTTCTTTCGTGTGAAACGGCGATTTATGAGAAATGACGATAAAATTGCTGTTTTAAACTTGCAAAAACTTAGAAAAACGCTGTTTTGAACTATTCAAACTGACAAATTCATGATTCTTTTGTGTGAAACGGCGATTTATGAGAAATGACGATAAAATTGGTGTTTTAAACTTGCAAAAACATAGAAAAACGCTGTTTTGAACTATTCAAACTGACAAATTCATGTTTCTTTCGTGCGAAACGGCGATTTATGAGAAATGACGATAAAATTGCTGTTTTAAACTTGCAAAAACATAGAAAAACGCCGTTTTCAACTATTCAAACTTATAAATTCATGTTTCTTACGTTCGAAACGGTGGATTTTTGTGAAATCACGATAAAATTGCTGTTTTAAACTTGCAAAAACATAGAAAAACCCTGTTTTGAACTACTCAAACTGACAAATTCATGTTTCTTCCGTGCGAAACGGCGATTTATGAGAAATTACTATAAAATTGCTGTTATAAACTTGCAAAAACATAGAAAAACGCTGTTTTGAACTATTCAAACTGACAAATTCATGTTTCTTTCGTGTGAAACGGCGATTTATGAGAAATGACGATAAAATTGCTGTTTTAAACTTGCAAAAACATAGAAAAACGCTGTTTTGAACTATTCAAACTGACAAATTCATGTTTCTTCCGTGCGAAACGGCGATTTATGAGAAATTACTATAAAATTGCTGTTATAAACTTGCAAAAACATAGAAAAACGCTGTTTTGAACTATTCAAACTGACAAATTCATGTTTCTTTCGTGTGAAACGGCGATTTATGAGAAATGACGAAAAAATTGCTGTTTTAAACTTGCAAAAACATAGAAAAACGCGGTTTTGAACTATTCAAACTGACAAATTCATGTTTCTTACGTGTGAAACGGCGATTTATAAGAAATGACGATAAAATTGCTGTTTTAAACTTGCAAAAACATAGAAAAACGCTTTTTTGAACTATTCAAACTGACAAATTCATGTTTCTTTCGTGCGAAACGGCGATTTATGAGAAATGACGATAAAATTGCTGTTTTAAACTTGCAAATACATAGAAAAACGCTGTTTTCAACTATTCAAACTGATAAATTCATGTTTCTTACGTTCGAAACGGTGGATTTTTGTGAAATCACGATAAAATTGCTGTTTTAAACTTGCAAAAACATAGAAAAACGCTGTTTTGAACTACTCAAACTGACAAATTCATGTTTCTTACGTTCGAAACGGTGGATTTTTGTGAAATCACGATAAAATTGCTGTTTTAAACTTGCAAAAACATATAAAAACGCTGTTTTGAACTACTCAAACTGACAAATTCATGTTTCTTCCGTGCGAAACGGCGATTTATGAGAAATTACTATAAAATTGCTGTTATAAACTTGCAAAAACATAGAAAAACGCTGTTTTGAACTATTCAAACTGACAAATTCATGTTTCTTTCGTGTGAAACGGCGATTTATGAGAAATGACGATAAAATTGCTGTTTTAAACTTGCAAAAACATAGAAAAACGCTGTTTTGAACTATTCAAACTGACAAATTCATGTTTCTTCCGTGCGAAACGGCGATTTATGAGAAATTACTATAAAATTGCTGTTATAAACTTGCAAAAACATAGAAAAACGCTGTTTTGAACTATTCAAACTGACAAATTCATGTTTCTTTCGTGTGAAACGGCGATTTATGAGAAATGACGAAAAAATTGCTGTTTTAAACTTGCAAAAACATAGAAAAACGCTGTTTTGAACTATTCAAACTGACAAATTCATGTTTCTTTCGTGTGAAACGGCGATTTATGAGAAATGACGATAAAATTGCTGTTTTAAACTTGCAAAAACATAGAAAAACGCGGTTTTGAACTATTCAAACTGACAAATTCATGTTTCTTACGTGTGAAACGGCGATTTATAAGAAATGACGATAAAATTTCTGTTTTAAACTTGCAAAAACATAGAAAAACGCTGTTTTGAACTATTCAAACTGACAAATTCATGTTTCTTTCGTGCGAAACGGCGATTTATGAGAAATGACGATAAAATTGCTGTTTTAAACTTGCAAAAACATAGAAAAACGCTGTTTTGAACTATTCAAACTGACAAATTCATGTTTCTTCCGTGCGAAACGGCGATTTATGAGAAATTACGATAAAATTGCTGTTTAAAACTTGCAAAAACATAGAAAAACGCTGTTTTGAACTACTCAAACTGACAAATTCATGTTTCTTTCGTGCGAAACGGCGATTTATGATAAATGACGATAAAATTGCTGTTTTAAACTTGCAAAAACATAGAAAAACGCTGTTTTCAACTATTCAAACTGATAAATTCATGTTTCTTACGTTCCAAACGGTGAATTTTTGTGAAATCACGATAAAATTGCTGTTTTAAACTTGCAAAAACATTGAAAAACGCTGTTTTCAACTATTCAAACTTACAAATTCATGTTTCTTCCGTGCGAAACGGCGATTTATGAGAAATTACTATAAAATTGCTGTTATAAACTTGCAAAAACATAGAAAAACGCTGTTTTGAACTATTCAAACTGACAAATTCATGTTTCTTTCGTGTGAAACGGCGATTTATGAGAAATGACGATAAAATTGCTGTTTTAAACTTGCAAAAACATAGAAAAACGCTGTTTTGAACTATTCAAACTGACAAATTCATGTTTCTTACGTGTGAAACGGCGATTTATAAGAAATGACGATAAAAATGCTGTTTTAAACTTGCAAAAACATAGAAAAACGCTGTTTTGAACTATTCAAACTGACAAATTCATGTTTCTTTCGTGCGAAACGGCGATTTATGAGAAATGACGATAAAATTGCTGTTTTAAACTTGCAAAAACATAGAAAAACGCTGTTTTCAACTATTCAAACTGATAAATTCATGTTTCTTAATTTCCAAACGGTGGATTTTTGTGAAATCACGATAAAATTGCTGTTTTAAACTTGCAAAAACATTGAAAAACGCTATTTTCAACTATTCAAACTGACAAATTCATGTTTCTTCCGTGCGAAACGGCGATTTATGAGAAATTACGGTAAAATTGCTGTTTTAAACTTGCAAAAACATAGATAAACGCTGTTTTGAACTATTCAAACTGACAAATTCATGTTTCTTTCGTGCGAAACGGCGATTTATGAGAAATGACGATACAAATGCTGTTTTAAACTTGCAAAAACATAGGTTTAACGCTGTTTTGCCTATTTAAACTGACAAATTCATGTTTCTTTCGTGTGAAACGGCGATTTATGAGAAATGACGATAAAATTGCTGTTTTAAACTTGCAAAAACTTAGAAAAACGCTGTTTTGAACTATTCAAACTGACAAATTCATGATTCTTTTGTGTGAAACGGCGATTTATGAGAAATGACGATAAAATTGGTGTTTTAAACTTGCAAAAACATAGAAAAACGCTGTTTTGAACTATTCAAACTGACAAATTCATGTTTCTTTCGTGCGAAACGGCGATTTATGAGAAATGACGATAAAATTGCTGTTTTAAACTTGCAAAAACATAGAAAAACGCCGTTTTCAACTATTCAAACTTATAAATTCATGTTTCTTACGTTCGAAACGGTGGATTTTTGTGAAATCACGATAAAATTGCTGTTTTAAACTTGCAAAAACATAGAAAAACGCTGTTTTGAACTACTCAAACTGACAAATTCATGTTTCTTCCGTGCGAAACGGCGATTTATGAGAAATTACTATAAAATTGCTGTTATAAACTTGCAAAAACATAGAAAAACGCTGTTTTGAACTATTCAAACTGACAAATTCATGTTTCTTTCGTGTGAAACGGCGATTTATGAGAAATGACGATAAAATTGCTGTTTTAAACTTGCAAAAACATAGAAAAACGCTGTTTTGAACTATTCAAACTGACAAATTCATGTTTCTTCCGTGCGAAACGGCGATTTATGAGAAATTACTATAAAATTGCTGTTATAAACTTGCAAAAACATAGAAAAACGCTGTTTTGAACTATTCAAACTGACAAATTCATGTTTCTTCCGTGCGAAACGGCGATTTATGAGAAATTACGATAAAATTGCTGTTTAAAACTTGCAAAAACATAGAAAAACGCTGTTTTGAACTACTCAAACTGACAAATTCATGTTTCTTTCGTGCGAAACGGCGATTTATGATAAATGACGATTAAATTGCTGTTTTAAACTTGCAAAAACATAGAAAAACGCTGTTTTGAACTATTCAAACTGACAAATTCATGTTTCTTTCGTGTGAAACGGCGATTTATGAGAAATGACGATATAATTGCTGTTTAAAACTTGCAAAAACATAGAAAAACGCTGTTTTGAACTACTCAAACTGACAAATTCATGTTTCTTTCGTGCGAAACGGCGATTTATGATAAATGACGATTAAATTGCTGTTTTAAACTTGCAAAAACATAGAAAAACGCTGTTTTGAACTATTCAAACTGACAAATTTATGTTTCTTTCGTGTGAAACGGCGATTTATGAGAAATGACGATAAAATTGCTGTTTTAAACTTGCAAAAACATAGAAAAACGCTGTTTTGAACTATTCAAACTGACAAATTCATGTTTCTTTCGTGTGAAACGGCGATTAATGAGAAATGACGATAAAATTGCTGTTTTAAACTTGCAAAAACATAGAAAAACGCTGTTTTGAACTACTCAAACTGACAAATTCATGTTTCTTTCGTGCGAAACGGCGATTTATGAGAAATGACGATAAAATTGTTGTTTTAAACTTGCAAAAACATAGGTTAAACGCTGTTTTGCCTATTCAAACTGACAAATTCATGTTTCTTTCGTGTGAAACGGCGATTTATGAGAAATGACGATAAAATTGCTATTATAAACTTGCAAAAACATAGAAAATCGCTGTTTTGAACTATTCAAACTGACAAATTCATGATTCTTTCGTGTTAAACGGCGATTTATGAGAAATGACGATAAAATTGCTGTTTTAAACTTGCAAAAACATAGAAAAACGCTGTTTTCAACTATTCAAACTGATAAATTCACGTATTCCAAACGGTGGATTTTTGTGAAATCACGATAAAATTGCTGTTTTAAACTTGCAAAAACATTGAAAAACGCTGTTTTCAACTATTCAAACTGACAAATTCATGTTTCTTCCGTGCGAAACGGCGATTTATAAGAAATTACGATAAAATTGCTGTTTTAAACTTGCAAAAACATAGAAAAACGCTGTTTTGAACTAAATCAAACTGACAAATTCATGTTTCTTTCGTGTGAAACGGCGATTTATGAGAAATGACGATAAAATTGCTGTTTTAAACTTGCAAAAACATAGAAAAACCCTGTTTTGAACTACTCAAACTGACAAATTCATGTTTCTTTCGTGCGAA
Organism: Poecilus cupreus; assembly: GCA_963942605.1. NCBI lineage: Eukaryota > Metazoa > Arthropoda > Insecta > Coleoptera > Carabidae > Poecilus > Poecilus cupreus. The sequence goes on along the minus strand of CAWWDY010001215.1, from coordinate 28,364 downwards.
ACGGCGATTTATGAGAAATGACGATATAATTGCTGTTTTAAACTTGCATAAACATAGAAAAACGCTGTTTTGAACTATTCAAACTGACAAATTTATGTTTCTTTCGTGTGAAACGGCGATTTATGAGAAATGACGATAAAATTGCTGTTTTAAACTTGCAAAAACATAGAAAAACGCTGTTTTGAACTATTCAAACTGACAAATTCATGTTTCTTTCGTGTGAAACGGCGACTAATGAGAAATGACGATAAAATTGCTGTTTTAAACTTGCAAAAACATAGAAAAACGTTGTTTTGAACTATTCAAACTGACAAATTCATGTTTCTTTCGTGCGAAACGGCGATTTATGAGAAATGACGATAAAATTGTTGTTTTAAACTTGCAAAAACATAGGTTAAACGCTGTTTTGCCTATTCAAACTGACAAATTCATGTTTCTTTCGTGTGAAACGGCGATTTATGAGAAATGACGATAAAATTGCTATTATAAACTTGCAAAAACATAGAAAAACGCTGTTTTGAACTATTCAAACTGACAAATTCATGATTCTTTCGTGTGAAACGGCGATTTATGAGAAATGACGATAAAATTGCTGTTTTAAACTTGCAAAAACATAGAAAAACGCTGTTTTCAACTATTCAAACTGATAAATTCACGTATTCCAAACGGTGGATTTTTGTGAAATCACGAAAAAATTGCTGTTTTAAACTTGCAAAAACATTGAAAAACGCTGTTTTCAACTATTCAAACTGACAAATTCATGTTTCTTCCGTGCGAAACGGCGATTTATAAGAAATTACGATAAAATTGCTGTTTTAAACTTGCAAAAACATAGAAAAACGCTGTTTTGAACTATTCAAACTGACAAATTCATGTTTCTTTCGTGTGAAACGGCGATTTATGAGAAATGACGATAAAATTGCTGTTTTAAACTTGCAAAAACATAGAAAAACGCTGTTTTGAACTACTCAAACTGACAAATTCATGTTTCTTTCGTGCGAAACGGCGATTTATGATAAATGACTATAAAATTGCTGTTTTAAACTTGCAAAAACATAGAAAAACGCTGTTTTGAACTATTCAAACTGACAAATTCATGTTTCTTTCGTGTGAAACGGCGATTTATGAGAAATGACGATATAATTGCTGTTTTAAACTTGCAAAAACATAGAAAAACGCTGTTTTGAACTATTCAAACTGACAAATTCATGTTTCTTTCGTGCGAAACGGCGATTTATGAGAAATGACGATAAAATTGCTGTTTAAACTTGCAAAAACATAGAAAAACGCTGTTTTCAACTATTCAAACTGACAAATTCATGTTTCTTTCGTGTGAAACGGCGATTTATGAGAAATGACGATAAAATTGCTGTTTTAAACTTGCAAAAACATAGAAAAACACTGTTTTGAACTATTCAAACTGACAAATTCATGTTTCTTTCGTGCGAAACGGCGATTTATGAGAAATGACGATAAAATTGCTGTTTTAAACTTGCAAAAACATCGAAAAACGCTGTTTTCAACTATTCAAACTGATAAATTCATGTTTCTTACGTTCGAAACGGTGGATTTTTGTAAAATCACGATAAAATTGCTGTTTTAAACTTGCAAAAACATAGAAAAACGCTGTTTTGAACTACTCAAACTGACAAATTCATGTTTCTTCCGTGCGAAACGGCGATTTATGAGAAATTACTATAAAATTGCTGTTATAAACTTGCAAAAACATAGAAAAACGCTGTTTTGAACTATTCAAACTGACAAATTCATGTTTCTTTCGTGTGAAACGGCGATTTATGAGAAATGACGATAAAATTGCTGTTTTAAACTTGCAAAAACATAGAAAAACGCTGTTTTGAACTATTCAAACTGACAAATTCATGTTTCATTCGTGCGAAACGGCGATTTATGAGATATGACGATAAAATTGCTGTTTTAAACTTGCAAAAACATAGAAAAACGCTGTTTTCAACTATTCAAACTGATAAATTCATGTTTCTTACGTTCCAAACGGTGGATTTTTGTGAAATCACGATAAAATTGCTGTATTAAACTTGCAAAAACATTAAAAAACGCTGTTTTCAACTATTCAAACTGACAAATTCATGTTTCTTCCGTGCGAAACGGCGATTTATGAGAAATTACGATAAAATTGCTGTTTTAAACTTGCAAAAACATTGAAAAACGCGGTTTTCAACTATTCAAACTGACAAATTCATGTTTCTTCCGTGCGAAACGGCGATTTATGAGAAATTACGATAAAATTGCTGTTTTAAACTTGCAAAAACATAGAAAAACGCTGTTTTGAACTATTCAAACTGGCAAATTCATGTTTCTTTCGTGTGAAACGGCGATTTATGAGAAATGACAATAAAATTGCTGTTTTAAGCTTGCAAAAACATAGAAAAACGCTGTTTTGAACTATTTAAACGGACAAATTCATGTTTCTATCGTGTAAAACGGCGATTTATGAGAAATGAAGATAAAATTGCTGTTTTAAACTTGCAAAAACATAGAAAAACGCTGTTTTGAACTATTCAAACTGACAAATTCATGTTTCTTTCGTGCGAAACGGCGATTTATGAGAAATGACGATAAAATTGCTGTTTTAAACTTGCAAAAACATAGGTTAAACGCTGTTTTGCCTATTCAAACTGACAAATTCATGTTTCTTTCGTGTGAAACGGCCATTTATGAGAAATGACGATAAAATTGCTGTTTTAAACTTGCAAAAACATAGAAAAACGCTGTTTTGAACTATTCAAACTGACAAATTCATGTTTCTTACGTGTGAAACGGCGATTTATGAGAAATGACGATAAAATTGCTGTTTTAAACTTGCAAAAACATGGAAAAACGCTGTTTTGAACTATTCAAACTGACAAATTCATGTTTCTTTCGTGCGAAACGGCGATTTATGAGAAATGACGATAAAATTGCTGTATTAAACTTGCAAAAACATAGAAAAACGCTGTTTTCAACTATTCAAACTGAAAAATTCATGTTTCTTTCGTGCAAAACGGCGATTTATGAGAAATGACGATAAAATTGCTGTTTTAAACTTGCAAAAACATAGAAAAACGCTGTTTTGAACTATTCAAACTGACAAATTCATGTTTCTTACGTGTGAATCGGCGATTTATGAGAAATGACGATAAAATTGCTGTTTTAAACTTGCAAAAACATAGAAAAACGCTGTTTTGAACTATTCAAACTGACAAATTCATGTTTCTTTCGTGCGAAACGGCGATTTATGAGAAATGACGATAAAATTGCTGTTTTAAACTTGCAAAAACATAGAAAAACGCTGTTTTCAACTATTCAAACTGATAAATTCATGTTTCTTTCGTGTGAAACGGCGATTTATGAGAAATGACGATAAAATTGCTGTTTTAAACTTGCAAAAACATAGAAAAACGCTGTTTTGAACTATTCAAACTGACAAATTCATGATTCTTTCGTGTGAAACGGCGATTTTTGAGAAAAGACGATAAAATTGCTGTTTTAAACTTGCAAAAACCTAGAAAAACACTGTTTTGAACTATTCAAACTGACAAATTCATGTTTCTTTCGTGCGAAACGGCGATTTATGAGAAATGACGATAAAATTGCTGTTTTAAACTTGCAAAAACATAGAAAAACGCTGTTTTCAACTATTCAAACTGATAAATTCATGTTTCTTACGTTCGAAACGGTGGATTTTTGTGAAATCACGATAAAATTGCTGTTTTCAACTTGCAAAAACATAGAAAAACGCTGTTTTGAACTACTCAAACTGACAAATTCATGTTTCTTCCGTGCGAAACGGCGATTTATGAGAAATTACTATAAAATTGCTGTTATAAACTTGCAAAAACATAGAAAAACGCTGTTTTGAACTATTCAAACTGACAAATTCATGTTTCTTTCGTGTGAAACGGCGATTTATGAGAAATGACGATAAAATTGCTGTTTTAAACTTGCAAAAACATAGAAAAACGCTGTTTTGAACTATTCAAACTGACAAATTCATGTTTCTTTCGTGGGAAACGGCGATTTATGAGAAATGACGATAAAATTGCTGTTTTAAACTTGCAAAAACATAGAAAAACGCTGTTTTGAACTACTCAAACTGACAAATTCATGTTTCTTCCGTGCGAAACAGCGATTTATGAGAAATTACTATAAAATTGCTGTTTTAAACTTGCAAAAACATAGAAAAACGCTGTTTTGAACTACTCAAACTGACAAATTCATGTTTCTTCCGTGCGAAACGGCGATTTATGAGAAATTACTATAAAATTGCTGTTATAAACTTGCAAAAACATAGAAAAACGCTGTTTTGAACTATTCAAACTGACAAATTCATGTTTCTTTCGTGTGAAACGGCGATTTATGAGAAATGACGATAAAATTGCTGTTTTAAACTTGCAAAAACATAGAAAAACGCTGTTTTGAACTATTCAAGCTGACAAATTCATGTTTCATTCGTGCGAAACGGCGATTTATGAGATATGACGATAAAATTGCTGTTTTAAACTTGCAAAAACATAGAAAAACGCTGTTTTCAACTATTCAAACTGATAAATTCACGTATTCCAAACGGTGGATTTTTGTGAAATCACGATAAAATTGCTGTTTTAAACTTGCAAAAACATTGAAAAACGCTGTTTTCAACTATTCAAACTGACAAATTCATGTTTCTTCCGTGCGAAACGGCGATTTATAAGAAATTACGATAAAATTGCTGTTTTAAACTTGCAAAAACATAGAAAAACGCTGTTTTGAACTATTCAAACTGACAAATTCATGTTTCTTTCGTGTGAAACGGCGATTTATGAGAAATGACGATAAAATTGCTGTTTTAAACTTGCAAAAACATAGAAAAACGCTGTTTTGAACTACTCAAACTGACAAATTCATGTTTCTTTCGTGCGAAACGGCGATTTATGATAAATGACGATAAAATTGCTGTTTTAAACTTGCAAAAACATAGAAAAACGCTGTTTTGAACTATTCAAACTGACAAATTCATGTTTCTTTCGTGTGAAACGGCGATTTATGAGAAATGACGAAAAAATTGTTGTTTTAAACTTGCAAAAACATAGAAAAACGCTGTTTCGAACTATTCAAACTGACAAATTCATGTTTCTTACGTGTGAAACGGCGATTTATGAGAAATGACGATAAAATTTCTGTTTTAAACTTGCAAACACATAGAAAAACGCTGTTTTCAACTATTCAAACTGATAAATTCATGTTTCTTACGTTCCAAACGGTGGATTTTTGTAAAATCACGATAAAATTGCTGTTTTAAACTTGCAAAAACATAGAAAAACGCTGTTTTGAACTACTCAAACTGACAAATTCATGTTTCTTCCGTGCGAAACGGCGATTTATGAGAAATTACTATAAAATTGCTGTTATAAACTTGCAAAAACATAGAAAAACGCTGTTTTGAACTATTCAAACTGACAAATTCATGTTTCTTTCGTGTGAAACGGCGATTTATGAGAAATGACGATAAAATTGCTGTTTTAAACTTGCAAAAACATAGAAAAACGCTGTTTTGAACTATTCAAACTGACAAATTCATGTTTCATTCGTGCGAAACGGCGATTTATGAGATATGACGATAAAATTGCTGTTTTAAACTTGCAAAAACATAGAAAAACGCTGTTTTCAACTATTCAAACTGATAAATTCATGTTTCTTACGTTCCAAACGGTGGATTTTTGTGAAATCACGATAAAATTGCTGTTTTAAACTTGCAAAAACATTAAAAAACGCTGTTTTCAACTATTCAAACTGACAAATTCATGTTTCTTCCGTGCGAAACGGCGATTTATGAGAAATTACGATAAAATTGCTGTTTTAAACTTGCAAAAACATTGAAAAACGCGGTTTTCAACTATTCAAACTGACAAATTCATGTTTCTTCCGTGCGAAACGGCGATTTATGAGAAATTACGATAAAATTGCTGTTTTAAACTTGCAAAAACATAGAAAAACGCTGTTTTGAACTATTCAAACTGGCAAATTCATGTTTCTTTCGTGTGAAACGGCGATTTATGAGAAATGACAATAAAATTGCTGTTTTAAGCTTGCAAAAACATAGAAAAACGCTGTTTTGAACTATTTAAACGGACAAATTCATGTTTCTATCGTGTAAAACGGCGATTTATGAGAAATGAAGATAAAATTGCTGTTTTAAACTTGCAAAAACATAGAAAAACGCTGTTTTGAACTATTCAAACTGACAAATTCATGTTTCTTTCGTGCGAAACGGCGATTTATGAGAAATGACGATAAAATTGCTGTTTTAAACTTGCAAAAACATAGGTTAAACGCTGTTTTGCCTATTCAAACTAACAAATTCATGTTTCTTTCGTGTGAAACGGCCATTTATGAGAAATGACGATAAAATTGCTGTTTTAAACTTGCAAAAACATAGAAAAACGCCGTTTTGAACTATTCAAACTGACAAATTCATGTTTCTTACGTGTGAAACGGCGATTTATGAGAAATGACGATAAAATTGCTGTTTTAAACTTGCAAAAACATGGAAAAACGCTGTTTTGAACTATTCAAACTGACAAATTCATGTTTCTTTCGTGCGAAACGGCGATTTATGAGAAATGACGATAAAATTGCTGTATTAAACTTGCAAAAACATAGAAAAACGCTGTTTTTAACTATTCAAACTGAAAAATTCATGTTTCTTTCGTGCAAAACGGCGATTTATGAGAAATGACGATAAAATTGCTGTTTTAAACTTGCAAAAACATAGAAAAACGCTGTTTTGAACTATTCAAACTGACAAATTCATGTTTCTTACGTGTGAATCGGCGATTTATGAGAAATGACGATAAAATTGCTGTTTTAAACTTGCAAAAACATAGAAAAACGCTGTTTTGAACTATTCAAACTGACAAATTCATGTTTCTTTCGTGCGAAACGGCGATTTATGAGAAATGACGATAAAATTGCTGTTTTAAACTTGCAAAAACATAGAAAAACGCTGTTTTCAACTATTCAAACTGATAAATTCATGTTTCTTTCGTGTGAAACGGCGATTTATGAGAAATGACGATAAAATTGCTGTTTTAAACTTGCAAAAACATAGAAAAACGCTGTTTTGAACAATTCAAACTGACAAATTCATGATTCTTTCGTGTGAAACGGCGATTTTTGAGAAATGACGATAAAATTGCTGTTTTAAACTTGCAAAAACATAGAAAAACACTGTTTTGAACTATTCAAACTGACAAATTCATGTTTCTTTCGTGCGAAACGGCGATTTATGAGAAATGACGCTAAAATTGCTGTTTTAAACTTGCAAAAACATAGAAAAACGCTGTTTTCAACTATTCAAACTGATAAATTCATGTTTCTTACGTTCGAAACGGTGGATTTTTGTGAAATCACGATAAAATTGCTGTTTTCAACTTGCAAAAACATAGAAAAACGCTGTTTTGAACTACTCAAACTGACAAATTCATGTTTCTTCCGTGCGAAACGGCGATTTATGAGAAATTACTATAAAATTGCTGTTATAAACTTGCAAAAACATAGAAAAACGCTGTTTTGAACTATTCAAACTGACAAATTCATGTTTCTTTCGTGTGAAACAGCGATTTATGAGAAATGACGATAAAATTGCTGTTTTAAACTTGCAAAAACATAGAAAAACGCTGTTTTGAACTATTCAAACTGACAAATTCATGTTTCTTTCGTGGGAAACGGCGATTTATGAGAAATGACGATAAAATTGCTGTTTTAAACTTGCAAAAACATAGAAAAACGCTGTTTTGAACTACTCAAACTGACAAATTCATGTTTCTTCCGTGCGAAACAGCGATTTATGAGAAATTACTATAAAATTGCTGTTTTAAACTTGCAAAAACATAGAAAAACGCTGTTTTGAACTACTCAAACTGACAAATTCATGTTTCTTCCGTGCGAAACGGCGATTTATGAGAAATTACTATAAAATTGCTGTTATAAACTTGCAAAAACATAGAAAAACGCTGTTTTGAACTATTCAAACTGACAAATTCATGTTTCTTTCGTGTGAAACGGCGATTTATGAGAAATGACGATAAAATTGCTGTTTTAAACTTGCAAAAACATAGAAAAACGCTGTTTTGAACTATTCAAACTGACAAATTCATGTTTCATTCGTGCGAAACGGCGATTTATGAGATATGACGATAAAATTGCTGTTTTAAACTTGCAAAAATATAGAAAAACGCTGTTTTCAACTATTCAAACTGATAAATTCATGTTTCTTACGTTCCAAACGGTGGATTTTTGTGAAATCACGATAAAATTGCTGTTTTAAACTTGCAAAAACATTAAAAAACGCTGTTTTCAACTATTCAAACTGACAAATTCATGTTTCTTCCGTGCGAAACGGCGATTTATGAGAAATTACGATAAAATTGCTGTTTTAAACTTGCAAAAACATTGAAAAACGCGGTTTTCAACTATTCAAACTGACAAATTCATGTTTCTTCCGTGCGAAACGGCGATTTATGAGAAATTACGATAAAATTGCTGTTTTAAACTTGCAAAAACATAGAAAAACGCTGTTTTGAACTATTCAAACTGGCAAATTCATGTTTCTTTCGTGTGAAACGGCGATTTATGAGAAATGACAATAAATTTGCTGTTTTAAACTTGCAAAAACATAGAAAAACGCTGTTTTGAACTATTTAAACGGACAAATTCATGTTTCTATCGTGTAAAACGGCGATTTATGAGAAATGAAGATAAAATTGCTGTTTTAAACTTGCAAAAACATAGAAAAACGCTGTTTTGAACTATTCAAACTGACAAATTCATGTTTCTTTCGTGCGAAACGGCGATTTATGAGAAATGACGATAAAATTGCTGTTTTAAACTTGCAAAAACATAGGTTAAACGCTGTTTTGCCTATTCAAACTGACAAATTCATGTTTCTTTCGTGTGAAACGGCCATTTATGAGAAATGACGATAAAATTGCTGTTTTAAACTTGCAAAAACATAGAAAAACGCTGTTTTGAACTATTCAAACTGACAAATTCACGTTTCTTACGTGTGAAACGGCGATTTATGAGAAATGACGATAAAATTGCTGTTTTAAACTTGCAAAAACATGGAAAAACGCTGTTTTGAACTATTCAAACTGACAAATTCATGTTTCTTTCGTGCGAAACGGCGATTTATGAGAAATGACGATAAAATTGCTTTATTAAACTTGCAAAAACATAGAAAAACGCTGTTTTCAACTATTCAAACTGAAAAATTCATGTTTCTTTCGTGCAAAACGGCGATTTATGAGAAATGACGATAAAATTGCTGTTTTAAACTTGCAAAAACATAGAAAAACGCTGTTTTGAACTATTCAAACTGACAAATTCATGTTTCTTACGTGTGAATCGGCGATATATGAGAAATGACGATAAAATTGCTGTTTTAAACTTGCAAAAACATAGAAAAACGCTGTTTTGAACTATTCAAACTGACAAATTCATGCTTCTTTCGTGTGAAACGGCGATTTATGAGAAATGACGATAAAATTGCTGTTTTAAACTTGCAAAAACATAGAAAAACCCTGTTTTGAACTACTCAAACTGACAAATTCATGTTTCTTTCGTGCGAAACGGCGATTTATGATAAATGACGATAAAATTGCTGTTTTAAACTTGCAAAAACATAGAAAAACGCTGTTTTGAACTACTCAAACTGACAAACTCATGTTTCTTCCGTGCGAAACAGCGATTTATGAGAAATTACTATAAAATTGCTGTTATAAACTTGCAAAAACATAGAAAAACGCTGTTTTGAACTATTCAAACTGACAAATTCATGTTTCTTTCGTGTGAAACGGCGATTTATGAGAAATGACGATAAAATTGCTGTTTTAAACTTGCAAAAACATAGAAAAACGCTGTTTTGAACTATTCAAACTGACAAATTCATGTTTCTTTCGTGGGAAACGGCGATTTATGAGAAATGACGATAAAATTGCTGTTTTAAACTTGCAAAAACATAGAAAAACGCTGTTTTCAACTATTCAAACTGATAAATTCATGTTTCTTACGTTCCAAACGGTGGATTTTTGTGAAATCACGATAAAATTGCTGTTTTAAACTTGCAAAAACATTGAAAAACGCTGTTTTCAACTATTCAAACTGACAAATTCATGTTTCTTTCGTGCAAAACAGCGATTTATGAGAAATGACGATAAAATTGCTGTTTTAAACTTGCAAAAACATAGAAAAACGCTGTTTTCAACTATTCAAACTGATAAATTCATGTTTCTTACGTTCGAAACGGTGGATTTTTGTGAAATCACGATAAAACTGCTGTTTTAAACTTGCAAAAACATAGAAAAACGCTGTTTTGAACTACTCAAACTGACAAATTCATGTTTCTTCCGTGCGAAACGGCGATTTATGAGAAATTACTATAAAATTGCTGTTATAAACTTGCAAAAACAGAAAAACGCTGTTTTGAACTATTCAAACTGACAAATTCATGTTTCTTTCGTGTGAAACGGCGATTTATGAGAAATGACGATAAAATTGCTGTTTTAAACTTGCAAAAACATAGAAAAACGCTGTTTTAAACTATTCAAACTGACAAATTCATGTTTCTTTTGTGGGAAACGGCGATTTATGAGAAATGACGATAAAATTGCTGTTTTAAACTTGCAAAAACATAGAAAACGCCGTTTTTTTCATCTATTCAAACTGATAAATTCATGTTTCTTACGTTCCAAACGGTGGATTTTTGTGAAATCACGATAAAATTGCTGTTTTAAACTTGCAAAAACATTGAAAAACGCTGTTTTCAACTATTCAAACTGACAAATTCATGTTTCTTCCGTGCGAAACGGCGATTTATGAGAAATTACGATAAAATTGCTGTTTTAAACTTGCAAAAACATAGAAAAACGCTGTTTTGAACTATTCAAACTGACAAATTCATGCTTCTTCCGTGTGAAACGGCGATTTATGAGAAATGACGATAAAATTGCTGTTTTAAACTTGCAAAAACATAGAAAAACGCTGTTTTGAACTACTCAAACTGACAAATTCATGTTTCTTTCGTGCGAAACGGCGATTTATGATAAATGACGATAAAATTGCTGTTTTAAACTTGCAAAAACATAGAAAAACGCTGTTTTGAACTACTCAAACTGACAAATTCATGTTTCTTCCGTGCGAAACAGCGATTTATGAGAAATTACTATAAAATTGCTGTTATAAACTTGCAAAAACATAGAAAAACGCTGTTTTGAACTATTCAAACTGACAAATTCATGTTTCTTTCGTGTGAAACGGCGATTTATGAGAAATGACGATAAAATTGCTGTTTTAAACTTGCAAAAACATAGAAAAACGCTGTTTTGAACTATTCAAACTGACAAATTCATGTTTCTTCCGTGCGAAACGGCGATTTATGAGAAATTACGATAAAATTGCTGTTTTAAACTTGCAAAAACATAGAAACACGCTGTTTTGAACTATTCAAACTGACAAATTCATGTTTCTTTTGTGGGAAACGGCGATTTATGAGAAATGACGATAAAATTGCTGTTTTAAACTTGCAAAAACATAGAAAACGCTGTTTTCAACTATTCAAACTGATAAATTCATGTTTCTTACGTTCCAAACGGTGGATTTTTGTGAAATCACGATAAAATTGCTGTTTTAAACTTGCAAAAACATTGAAAAACGCTGTTTTCAACTATTCAAACTGACAAATTCATGTTTCTTCCATGCGAAACGGCGATTTATGAGAAATTACGATAAAATTGCTGTTTTAACTTGCAAAAACATAGAAAAACGCTGTTTTGAACTATTCAAACTGACAAATTCATGCTTCTTACGTGTGAAACGGCGATTTATGAGAAATGACGATAAAATTGCTGTTTTAAACTTGCAAAAACATAGAAAAACGCTGTTTTGAACTACTCAAACTGACAAATTCATGTTTCTTTCGTGCGAAACGGCGATTTATGATAAATGACGATAAAATTGCTGTTTTAAACTTGCAAAAACATAGAAAAACGCTGTTTTGAACTACTCAAACTGACAAATTCATGTTTCTTCCGTGCGAAACAGCGACTTATGAGAAATTACTATAAAATTGCTGTTATAAACTCGCAAAAACATAGAAAAACGCTGTTTTGAACTATTCAAACTGACAAATTCATGTTTCTTTCGTGTGAAACGGCGATTTATGAGAAATGACGATAAAATTGCTGTTTTAAACTTGCAAAAACATAGAAAAACGCTGTTTTGAACTACTCAAACTGACAAATTCATGTTTCTTCCGTGCGAAACGGCGATTTATGAGAAATTACTATAAAATTGCTGTTATAAACTTGCAAAAACATAGAAAAACGCTGTTTTGAACTATTCAAACTGACAAATTCATGTTTCTTTCGTGTGAAACGGCGATTTATGAGAAATGACGATAAAATTGCTGTTTTAAACTTGCAAAAACATAGAAAAACGCTGTTTTGAATTATTCAAACTGACAAATTCATGTTTCTTCCGTGCGAAACGGCGAGTTATGAGAAATTACGATAAAATTGCTGTTTTAAACTTGCAAAAACCTAGAAACACGCTGTTTTGAACTATTCAAACTGACAAATTCATGTTTCTTTCGAGTGAAACGGCGATTTATGAGAAATGACGATAAAATTGCTGTTTTAAACTTGCAAAAACATAGAAAAACGCTGTTTTGAACTATTCAAACTGACAAATTCATGTTTCTTTCGTGTGAAACGGCGATTTATGAGAAATGACGATAAAATTGTTGTTTTAAACTTGCAAAAACATAGAAAAACGCTGTTTTGAACTATTCAAACTGACAAATTCATGTTTCTTTCGTGCGAAACGGCGATTTATGAGAAATGACGATAAAATTGCTGTTTTAAACTTGCAAAAACATAGAAAAACGCTGTTTTGAACTATTCAAACTGACAAAATCATGTTTCTTTCGTGTGAAACGGCGATTTATGAGAAATGACGATAAAATTGCTGTTTTAAACTTGCAAAAACATAGAAAAACGCTGTTTTGAACTACTCAAACTGACAAATTCATGTTTCTTCCGTGCGAAACGGCGATTTATGAGAAATTACTATAAAATTGCTGTTATAAACTTGCAAAAACTTAGAAAAACGCTGTTTTGAACTATTTAAACTGACAAATTAATGTTTCTTTCCTGTGAAACGGCGATTTATGAGAAATGACGATAAAATTGCTGTTTTAAACTTGCAAAAACATAGAAAAACGATGTTTTGAACTACTCAAACTGACAAATTCATGTTTCTTTCGTGCGAAACGGCGATTTATGAGATATGACGATAAAATTGCTGTTTTAAACTTGCAAAAACATAGAAAACGCTGTTTTCAACTATTCAAACTGATAAATTCATGTTTCTTACGTTCCAAACGGTGGATTTTTGTGAAATCACGATAAAATTGCTGTTTTAAACTTGCAAAAACATTGAAAAACGCTGTTTTCAACTATTCAAACTGACAAATTCATGTTTCTTCCGTGCGAAACGGCGATTTATGAGAAATTACGATAAAATTGCTGTTTTAAACTTGCAAAAACATAGAAAAACGCTGTTTTGAACTATTCAAACTGACAAATTCATGCTTCTTTCGTGTGAAACGGCGATTTATGAGAAATGACGATAAAATTGCTGTTTTAAACTTGCAAAAACATAGAAAAACGCTGTTTTGAACTACTCAAACTGACAAATTCATGTTTCTTTCGTGCGAAACGGCGATTTATGATAAATGACGATAAAATTGCTGTTTTAAACTTGCAAAAACATAGAAAAACGCTGTTTTGAAATACTCAAACTGACAAATTCATGTTTCTTCCGTGCGAAACAGCGATTTATGAGAAATTACTATAAAATTGCTGTTATAAACTTGCAAAAACATAGAAAAACGCTGTTTTGAACTATTCAAACTGACAAATTCATGTTTCTTTCGTGTGAAACGGCGATTTATGAGAAATGACGATAAAATTGCTGTTTTAAACTTGCAAAAACATAGAAAAACGCTGTTTTCAACTATTCAAACTGATAAATTCATGTTTCTTACGTTCCAAACGGTGAATTTTTGTGAAATCACGATAAAATTGCTGTTTTAAACTTGCAAAAACATTGAAAAACGCTGTTTTCAACTATTCAAACTGACAAATTCATGTTTCTTCCGTGCGAAACGGCGATTTATGAGAAATTACGATAAAATTGCTGTTTTAACTTGCAAAAACATAGAAAAACGCTGTTTTGAACTATTCAAACTGACAAATTCATGCTTCTTCCGTGTGAAACGGCGATTTATGAGAAATGACGATAAAATTGCTGTTTTAAACTTGCAAAAACATAGAAAAACGCTGTTTTGAACTACTCAAACTGACAAATTCATGTTTCTTTCGTGCGAAACGGCGATTTATGATAAATGACGATAAAATTGCTGTTTTAAACTTGCAAAAACATAGAAAAACGCTGTTTTGAACTACTCAAACTGACAAATTCATGTTTCTTCCTTGCGAAACAGCGATTTATGAGAAATTACTATAAAATTGCTGTTATAAACTCGCAAAAACATAGAAAAACGCTGTTTTGAACTATTCAAACTGACAAATTTATGTTTCTTTCGTGTGAAACGGCGATTTATGAGAAATGACGATAAAATTGCTGTTTTAAACTTGCAAAAACATAGAAAAACGCTGTTTTGAACTACTCAAACTGACAAATTCATGTTTCTTCCGTGCGAAACGGCGATTTATGAGAAATTACTATAAAATTGCTGTTATAAACTTGCAAAAACATAGAAAAACGCTGTTTTGAACTATTCAAACTGACAAATTCATGTTTCTTTCGTGTGAAACGGCGATTTATGAGAAATGACGATAAAATTGCTGTTTTAAACTTGCAAAAACATAGAAAAACGCTGTTTTGAACTATTCAAACTGACAAATTCATGTTTCTTCCGTGCGAAACGGCGATTTATGAGAAATTACGATAAAATTGCTGTTTTAAACTTGCAAAAACATAGAAACACGCTGTTTTGAACTATTCAAACTGACAAATTCATGTTTCTTTCGAGTGAAACGGCGATTTATGAGAAATGACGATAAAATTGCTGTTTTAAACTTGCAAAAACATAGAAAAACGCTGTTTTGAACTATTCAAACTGACAAATTCATGTTTCTTTCGTGTGAAACGGCGATTTATGAGAAATGACGATAAAATTGTTGTTTTAAACTTGCAAAAACATAGAAAAACGCTGTTTTGAACTATTCAAACTGACAAATTCATGTTTCTTTCGTGCGAAACGGCGATTTATGAGAAATGACGATAAAATTGCTGTTTTAAACTTGCAAAAACATAGAAAAAAGCTGTTTTGAACTATTCAAACTGACAAAATCATGTTTCTTTCGTGTGAAACGGCGATTTATGAGAAATGACGATAAAATTGCTGTTTTAAACTTGCAAAAACATAGAAAAACGCTGTTTTGAACTACTCAAACTGACAAATTCATGTTTCTTCCGTGCGAAACGGCGATTTATGAGAAATTACTATAAAATTGCTGTTATAAACTTGCAAAAACTTAGAAAAACGCTGTTTTGAACTATTTAAACTGACAAATTAATGTTTCTTTCCTGTGAAACGGCGATTTATGAGAAATGACGATAAAATTGCTGTTTTAAACTTGCAAAAACATAGAAAAACGATGTTTTGAACTACTCAAACTGACAAATTCATGTTTCTTTCGTGCGAAACGGCGATTTATGAGATATGACGATAAAATTGCTGTTTTAAACTTGCAAAAACATAGAAAACGCTGTTTTCAACTATTCAAACTGATAAATTCATGTTTCTTACGTTCCAAACGGTGGATTTTTGTGAAATCACGATAAAATTGCTGTTTTAAACTTGCAAAAACATTGAAAAACGCTGTTTTCAACTATTCAAACTGACAAATTCATGTTTCTTCCGTGCGAAACGGCGATTTATGAGAAATTACGATAAAATTGCTGTTTTAAACTTGCAAAAACATAGAAAAACGCTGTTTTGAACTATTCAAACTGACAAATTCATGCTTCTTTCGTGTGAAACGGCGATTTATGAGAAATGACGATAAAATTGCTGTTTTAAACTTGCAAAAACATAGAAAAACGCTGTTTTGAACTACTCAAACTGACAAATTCATGTTTCTTTCGTGCGAAACGGCGATTTATGATAAATGACGATAAAATTGCTGTTTTAAACTTGCAAAAACATAGAAAAACGCTGTTTTGAAATACTCAAACTGACAAATTCATGTTTCTTCCGTGCGAAACAGCGATTTATGAGAAATTACTATAAAATTGCTGTTATAAACTTGCAAAAACATAGAAAAACGCTGTTTTGAACTATTCAAACTGACAAATTCATGTTTCTTTCGTGTGAAACGGCGATTTATGAGAAATGACGATAAAATTGCTGTTTTAAACTTGCAAAAACATAGAAAAACGCTGTTTTGAACTACTCAAACTGACAAATTCATGTTTCTTCCGTGCGAAACGGGGATTTATGAGAAATTACTATAAAATTGCTGTTATAAACTTGCAAAAACATAGAAAAACGCTGTTTTGAACTATTCAAACTGACAAATTCATGTTTCTTTCGTGTGAAACGGCGATTTATGAGAAATGACGATAAAATTGCTGTTTTAAACTTGCAAAAACATAGAAAAACGCTGTTTTGAACTATTCAAACTGACAAATTCATGTTTCTTCCGTGCGAAACGGCGATTTATGAGAAATTACGATAAAATTGCTGTTTTAAACTTGCAAAAACATAGAAACACGCTGTTTTGAACTATTCAAACTGACAAATTCATGTTTCTTTCGTGTGAAACGGCGATTTATGAGAAATGACGATAAAATTGCTGTTTTAAACTTGCAAAAACATAGAAAAACGCTGTTTTGAACTATTCAAACTGACAAATTCATGTTCCTTTCGTGTGAAACGGCGATTTATGAGAAATGACGATAAAATTGTTGTTTTAAACTTGCAAAAACATAGAAAAACGCTGTTTTGAACTATTCAAACTGACAAATTCATGTTTCTTTCGTGCGAAACGGCGATTTATGACAAATGACGATAAAATTGCAGTTTTAAACTTGCAAAAACATAGAAAAACGCTGTTTTCAACTATTCAAACTGATAAATTCATGTTTCTTACGTTCGAAACGGTGGATTTTTGTGAAATCACGATGAAATTGCTGTTTTAAACTTGCAAAAACATAGATAAACGCTGTTTTGAACTATTCAAACTGATAAATTCATGTTTCTTACGTTGGAAACGGTGGATTTTTGTGAAATCACGATAAAATTGCTGTTTTAAACTTGCAAAAACATTGAAAAACGCTGTTTTCAACTATTCAAACTGACAAATTCATGTTTCTTCCGTGCGAAACGGCTATTTATGAGAAATTACCATAAAATTGCTGTTTTAAACTTGCAAAAACATAGAAAAACGCTGTTTTGAACTACTCAAACTGACAAATTCATGTTTCTTCCGTGCGAAACGGCGATTTATGAGAAATTACTATAAAATTGCTGTTATAAACCTGCAAAAACATAGAAAAACGCTGTTTTGAACTATTCAAACTGACAAATTCATGTTTCTTCCGTGCGAAACGGCGATTTATGAGAAATTACGATAAAATTGCTGTTTTAAACTTGCAAAAACATAGAAAAACGCTGTTTTGAACTATTCAAACTGACAAATTCATGCTTCTTTCGTGTGAAACGGCGATTTATGAGAAATGACGATAAAATTGCTGTTTTAAACTTGCAAAAACATAGAAAAACGCTGTTTTGAACTACTCAAACTGACAAATTCATGTTTCTTTCGTGCGAAACGGCGATTTATGATAAATGACGATAAAATTGCTGTTTTAAACTTGCAAAAACATAGAAAAACGCTGTTTTGAAATACTCAAACTGACAAATTCATGTTTCTTCCGTGCGAAACAGCGATTTATGAGAAATTACTATAAAATTGCTGTTATAAACTTGCAAAAACATAGAAAAACGCTGTTTTGAACTATTCAAACTGACAAATTCATGTTTCTTTCGTGTGAAACGGCGATTTATGAGAAATGACGATAAAATTGCTGTTTTAAACTTGCAAAAACATAGAAAAACGCTGTTTTGAACTACTCAAACTGACAAATTCATGTTTCTTCCGTGCGAAACGGGGATTTATGAGAAATTACTATAAAATTGCTGTTATAAACTTGCAAAAACATAGAAAAACGCTGTTTTGAACTATTCAAACTGACAAATTCATGTTTCTTTCGTGTGAAACGGCGATTTATGAGAAATGACGATAAAATTGCTGTTTTAAACTTGCAAAAACATAGAAAAACGCTGTTTTGAACTATTCAAACTGACAAATTCATGTTTCTTCCGTGCGAAACGGCGATTTATGAGAAATTACGATAAAATTGCTGTTTTAAACTTGCAAAAACATAGAAACACGCTGTTTTGAACTATTCAAACTGACAAATTCATGTTTCTTTCGTGTGAAACGGCGATTTATGAGAAATGACGATAAAATTGCTGTTTTAAACTTGCAAAAACATAGAAAAACGCTGTTTTGAACTATTCAAACTGACAAATTCATGTTCCTTTCGTGTGAAACGGCGATTTATGAGAAATGACGATAAAATTGTTGTTTTAAACTTGCAAAAACATAGAAAAACGCTGTTTTGAACTATTCAAACTGACAAATTCATGTTTCTTTCGTGCGAAACGGCGATTTATGACAAATGACGATAAAATTGCAGTTTTAAACTTGCAAAAACATAGAAAAACGCTGTTTTCAACTATTCAAACTGATAAATTCATGTTTCTTACGTTCGAAACGGTGGATTTTTGTGAAATCACGATGAAATTGCTGTTTTAAACTTGCAAAAACATAGATAAACGCTGTTTTGAACTATTCAAACTGATAAATTCATGTTTCTTACGTTGGAAACGGTGGATTTTTGTGAAATCACGATAAAATTGCTGTTTTAAACTTGCAAAAACATTGAAAAACGCTGTTTTCAACTATTCAAACTGACAAATTCATGTTTCTTCCGTGCGAAACGGCTATTTATGAGAAATTACCATAAAATTGCTGTTTTAAACTTGCAAAAACATAGAAAAACGCTGTTTTGAACTACTCAAACTGACAAATTCATGTTTCTTCCGTGCGAAACGGCGATTTATGAGAAATTACTATAAAATTGCTGTTATAAACTTGCAAAAACATAGAAAAACGCTGTTTTGAACTATTCAAACTGACAAATTCATGTTTCTTTCGTGCGAAACGGCGATTTATGAGAAATGACGATAAAATTGCTTTTTTAAACTTGCAAAAACATAGAAAAACTCTGTTTTGAACTATTCAAACTGACAAATTCATGTTTCTTTCGTGCGAAACGGCGATTTATGAGAAATGACGATAAAATTGCTGTTTTAAACTTGCAAAAACATAGGTTAAACGCTGTTTTGCCTATTCAAACTGACAAATTCATGTTTCTTTCGTGTGAAACGGCGATTTATGAGAAATGACGATAAAATTGCTGTTTTAAACTTGCAAAAACATAGAAAAACGCTGTTTTGAACTATTCAAACTGACAAATTCATGTTTCTTTCGTGTGAAACGGCGATTTATGAGAAATGACGATAAAATTGCTGTTTTAAACTTGCAAAAACATTGAAAAACCATGTTTTTAACTATTCAAACTGACAAATTCATGTTTCTTCCGTGCGAAACGGCGATTTATGAGAAATTACTATAAAATTGCTGTTAAAAACTTGCAAAAACATAGAAAAACGCTGTTTTGAACTATTCAAACTGACAAATTCATGTTTCTTTCGTGTGAAACGGCAATTTATGAGAAAAGACGATAAAATTGCTGTTTTAAACTTGCAAAAACATAGAAAAACGCTGTTTTGAACTACTCAAACTGACAAATTCATGTTTCTTCCGTGCGAAACGGCGATTTATGAGAAATTACTATAAAATTGCTGTTATAAACTTGCAAAAACTTAGAAAAACGCTGTTTTGAACTATTTAAACTGACAAATTAATGTTTCTTTCGTGTGAAACGGCGATTTATGAGAAATGACGATAAAATTGC
Organism: Poecilus cupreus; assembly: GCA_963942605.1. Lineage (NCBI taxonomy): Eukaryota > Metazoa > Arthropoda > Insecta > Coleoptera > Carabidae > Poecilus > Poecilus cupreus. The sequence goes on along the minus strand of CAWWDY010001215.1, from coordinate 8,171 downwards.
TGTTTTAAACTTGCAAAAACATAGAAAAACGTTGTTTTGAACTACTCAAACTGACAAATTCATGTTTCTTTCGTGCGAAACGGCGATTTATGAGATATGACGATAAAATTGCTGTTTTAAACTTGCAAAAACATAGAAAACGCTGTTTTCAACTATTCAAACTGATAAATTCATGTTTCTTACGTTCCAAACGGTGGATTTTTGTGAAATCACGATAAAATTGCTGTTTTAAACTTGCAAAAACATTGAAAAACGCTGTTTTACACTATTCAAACTGACAAATTCATGTTTCTTCCGTGCGAAACGGCGATTTATGAGAAATTACTATAAAATTGCTGTTAAAAACTTGCAAAAACATAGAAAAACGCTGTTTTGAACTATTCAAACTGACAAATTCATGTTTCTTTCGTGTGAAACGGCAATTTATGAGAAAAGACGATAAAATTGCTGTTTTAAACTTGCAAAAACATAGAAAAACGCTGTTTTGAACTACTCAAACTGACAAATTCATGTTTCTTCCGTGCGAAACGGCGATTTATGAGAAATTACTATAAAATTGCTGTTATAAACTTGCAAAAACTTAGAAAAACGCTGTTTTGAACTATTTAAACTGACAAATTAATGTTTCTTTCGTGTGAAACGGCGATTTATGAGAAATGACGATAAAATTGCTGTTTTAAACTTGCAAAAACATAGAAAAACGCTGTTTTCAACTATTCAAACTGATAAATTCATGTTTCTTACGTTCGAAACGGTGGATTTTTGTGAAATCACGATGAAATTGCTGTTTTAAACTTGCAAAAACATAGATAAACGCTGTTTTGAACTATTCAAACTGATAAATTCATGTTTCTTACGTTGGAAACGGTGGATTTTTGTGAAATCACGATAAAATTGCTGTTTTAAACTTGCAAAAACATTGAAAAACGCTGTTTTCAACTATTCAAACTGACAAATTCATGTTTCTTCCGTGCGAAACGGCTATTTATGAGAAATTACCATAAAATTGCTGTTTTAAACTTGCAAAAACATAGAAAAACGCTGTTTTGAACTACTCAAACTGACAAATTCATGTTTCTTCCGTGCGAAACGGCGATTTATGAGAAATTACTATAAAATTGCTGTTATAAACTTGCAAAAACATAGAAAAACGCTGTTTTGAACTATTCAAACTGACAAATTCATGTTTCTTTCGTGCAAAACGGCGATTTATGAGAAATAACGATAAAATTGCTGTTTTAAACTTGCAAAAACATAGAAAAACGCTGTTTTGAACTATTCAAACTGACAAATTCATGTTTCTTTCGTGCGAAACGGCGATTTATGAGAAATGACGATAAAATTGCTGTTTTAAACTTGCAAAAACATAGGTTAAACGCTGTTTTGCCTATTCAAACTGACAAATTCATGTTTCTTTCGTGTGAAACGGCGATTTATGAGAAATGACGATAAAATTGCTGTTTTAAACTTGCAAAAACATAGACAAACGGTGTTTTGAACTATTCAAACTGACAAATTCATGTTTCTTTCGTGTGAAACGGCGATTTATGAGAAATGACGATAAAATTGCTGTTTTAAACTTGCAAAAACATTGAAAAACCATGTTTTTAACTATTCAAACTGACAAATTCATGTTTCTTCCGTGCGAAACGGCGATTTATGAGAAATTACTATAAAATTGCTGTTATAAACTTGCAAAAACATAGAAAAACGCTATTTTGAACTATTCAAACTGACAAATTCATGTTTCTTTCGTGTGAAACGGCAATTTATGAGAAATGACGATAAAATTGCTGTTTTAAACTTGCAAAAACATAGAAAAACGCTGTTTTGAACTACTCAAACTGACAAATTCATGTTTCTTCCGTGCGAAACGGCGATTTATGAGAAATTACTATAAAATTGCTGTTATAAACTTGCAAAAACTTAGAAAAACGCTGTTTTGAACTATTTAAACTGACAAAATAATGTTTCTTTCGTGTGAAACGGCGATTTATGAGAAATGACGATAAAATTGCTGTTTTAAACTTGCAAAAACATAGAAAAACGCTGTTTTGAACAACTCAAACTGACAAATTCATGTTTCTTTCGTGCGAAACGGCGATTTATGATAAATTACGATAAAATTGCTGTTTTAAACTTGCAAAAACATAGAAAAACACTGTTTTGAACTATTCAAACTGACAAATTCATGTTTCTTTCGTGTGAAACGGCGATTTATGAGAAATGACGATAAAATTGCTGTTTTAAACTTGCAAAAACATAGAAAAACGCTGTTTTGAACTATTCAAACTGACAAATTCATGTTTCTTTCGTGCGAAACGGCGATTTATGAGATATGACGATAAAATTGCTGTTTTAAACTTGCAAAAACATAGAAAAACGCTGTTTTCAACTATTCAAACTGATAAATTCATGTTTCTTACGTTCGAAACGGTGGATTTTTGTGAAATCACGATAAAATTGCTGTTTTAAACTTGCAAAAACATTGAAAAACGCTTTTTTCAACTATTCAAACTGACAAATTCATGTTTCTTCCGTGCGAAACGGCGATTTATGAGAAATTACGATAAAATTGCTGTTTTAAACTTGCAAAAACATAGAAAAACGCTGTTTTGAACTACTCAAACTGACAAATTCATGTTTCTTCCGTGCGAAACGGCGATTTATGAGAAATTACTATAAAATTGCTGTTATAAACTTGCAAAAACATAGAAAAAAGCTGTTTTGAACTATTCAAACTGATAAATTCATGTTTCTTACGTTCCAAACGGTGGATTTTTGTGAAATCACGATAAAATTGCTGTTTTAAACTTGCAAAAACATTGAAAAACGCTTTTTTCAACTATTCAAACTGACAAATTCATGTTTCTTCCGTGCGAAACGGCGATTTATGAGAAAGTACGATAAAATTGCTGTTTTAAACTTGCAAAAACATAGAAAAACGCTGTTTTGAACTATTCCTACTGACAAATTCATGTTTCTTTCGTGTGAAACGGCGATTTTTGAGAAATGACGATAAAATTGCTGTTTTAAACTTGCAAAAACATAGAAAAACGCTGTTTTCAACTATTCAAACTGATAAATTCATGTTTCTTTCGTGTGAAACGGCGATTTATGAGAAATGACGATAAAATTGCTGTTTTAAACTTGCAAAAACTTAGAAAAACGCTGTTTTGAACTATTTAAACTGACAAATTAATGTTTCTTTCGTGTGAAACGGCGATTTATGAGAAATGACGATAAAATTGCTGTTTTAAACTTGCAAAAACATAGAAAAACGCTGTTTTGAACTACTCAAACTGACAAATTCATGTTTCTTTCGTGCGAAACGGCGATTTATGAGATATGACGATAAAATTGCTGTTTTAAACTTGCAAAAACATAGAAAACGCTGTTTTCAACTATTCAAACTGATAAATTCATGTTTCTTACGTTCCAAACGGTAAATTTTTGTGAAATCACGATAAAATTGCTGTTTTAAACTTGCAAAAACATTGAAAAACGCTGTTTTCAACTATTCAAACTGACAAATTCATTTTTCTTTCGCGTGAAACGGCGATTTATGAGAAATGACGATAAAATTGCTGTTTTAAACTTGCAAAAACATAGAAAAACGCTGTTTTGAACTATTCAAACTGACAAATTCATGTTTCTTTCGTGCGAAACGGCGATTTATGAGAAATGACGATAAAATTGCTGTTTTAAACTTGAAAAAACATAGAAAAATGCTGTTTTGAACTATTCAAACTGACAAATTCATGTTTCTTTCGTGCGAAACGGCGATTTATGAGAAATGACGATAAAATTGCTGTTTTAAACTTGCAAAAACATAGAAAAACGCTGTTTTCAACTATTCAAACTGATAAATTCATGTTTCTTACGTTCCAAACGGTGGATTTTTGTGAAATCACGATAAAATTGCTGTTTTAAACTTGCAAAAACATTGAAAAACGCTTTTTTCAACTATTCAAACTGACAAATTCATATTTCTTCCGTGCGAAACGGCGATTTATGAGAAATTACTATAAAATTGCTGTTATAAACTTGCAAAAACTTAGAAAAACGCTGTTTTGAACTATTTAAACTGACAAATTAATGTTTCTTTCGTGTGAAACGGCGATTTATGAGAAATGACGATAAAATTGCTGTTTTAAACTTGCAAAAACATAGAAAAACGCTGTTTTGAACTACTCAAACTGACAAATTCATGTTTCTTTCGTGCGAAACGGCGATTTATGAGATATGACGATAAAATTGCTGTTTTAAACTTGCAAAAACATAGAAAACGCTGTTTTCAACTATTCAAACTGATAAATTCATGTTTCTTACGTTCCAAACGGTAAATTTTTGTGAAATCACGATAAAATTGCTGTTTTAAACTTGCAAAAACATTGAAAAACGCTGTTTTCAACTATTCAAACTGACAAATTCATGTTTCTTCCGTGCGAAACGGCGATTTATGAGAAATTACGATAAAATTGCTGTTTTAAACTTGCAAAAACATAGAAAAACGCTGTTTTGAACTATTCAAACTGACAAATTCATGCTTCTTTTGTGTGAAACGGCGATTTATGAGAAATGACGATAAAATTGCTGTTTTAAACTTGCAAAAACATAGAAAAACGCTGTTTTGAACTACTCAAACTGACAAATTCATGTTTCTTTCGTGCGAAACGGCGATTTATGATAAATGACGATAAAATAGCTGTTTTAAACTTGCAAAAACATAGAAAAAACGCTGTTTTGAACTATTCAAACTGACAAATTCATGTTTCTTTCGTGTGAAACGGCGATTTATGAGAAATGACGATAAAATTGCTGTTTTAAACTTGCAAAAACATAGAAATACGCTGTTTTGAACTACTCAAACTGACAAATTCATGTTTCTTCCGTGCGAAACGGCGATTTATGAGAAATTACGATAAAATTGCTGTTTTAAACTTGCAAAAACATAGAAACACGCTGTTTTGAACTATTCAAACTGACAAATTCATGTTTCTTTCGTGCGAAACGGCGATTTATGAGATATGACGATAAAATTGCTGTTTTAAACTTGCAAAAACATAGAAAAACGCTGTTTTGAACTATTCAAACTGACAAATTCATGTTTCTTTCGTGTGAAACGGCGATTTATGAGAAATGACGATAAAATTGCTGTTTTAAACTTGCAAAAACATAGAAAAACGCTGTTTTGAACTACTCAAACTGACAAATTCATGTTTCTTCCGTGCGAAACGGCGATTTATGAGAAATTACTATAAAATTGCTGTTAAAAACTTGCAAAAACATAGAAAAACGCTGTTTTGAACTATTCAAACTGACAAATTCATGTTTCTTTCGTGTGAAACGGCGATTTATGAGAAATGACGATAAAATTGCTGTTTTAAACTTGCAAAAACATAGAAAAACGCTGTTTTGAACTATTCAAACTGACAAATTCATGTTTCTTTCGTGTGAAACGGCGATTTATGAGAAATGACGATAAAATTGCTGTTTTAAACTTGCAAAAACATAGAAAAACGCTGTTTTGAACTACTCAAACTGACAAATTCATGTTTCTTCCGTGCGAAACGGCGATTTATGAGAAATGACGATAAAATTGCTGTTTTAAACTTGCAAAAACATAGAAAAACGTTGTTTTGAACTACTCAAACTGACAAATTCATGTTTCTTTCGTGCGAAACGGCGATTTATGAGATATGACGATAAAATTGCTGTTTTAAACTTGCAAAAACATAGAAAACGCTGTTTTCAACTATTCAAACTGATAAATTCATGTTTCTTACGTTCCAAACGGTGGATTTTTGTGAAATCACGATAAAATTGCTGTTTTAAACTTGCAAAAACATTGAAAAACGCTTTTTTCAACTATTCAAACTGACAAATTCATATTTCTTCCGTGCGAAACGGCGATTTATGAGAAATTACTATAAAATTGCTGTTATAAACTTGCAAAAACTTAGAAAAACGCTGTTTTGAACTATTTAAACTGACAAATTAATGTTTCTTTCGTGTGAAACGGCGATTTATGAGAAATGACGATAAAATTGCTGTTTTAAACTTGCAAAAACATAGAAAAACGCTGTTTTGAACTACTCAAACTGACAAATTCATGTTTCTTTCGTGCGAAACGGCGATTTATGAGATATGACAATAAAATTGCTGTTTTAAACTTGCAAAAACATAGAAAACGCTGTTTTCAACTATTCAAACTGATAAATTCATGTTTCTTACGTTCCAAACGGTAAATTTTTGTGAAATCACGATAAAATTGCTGTTTTAAACTTGCAAAAACATTGAAAAACGCTGTTTTCAACTATTCAAACTGACAAATTCATGTTTCTTCCGTGCGAAACGGCGATTTATGAGAAATTACGATAAAATTGCTGTTTTAAACTTGCAAAAACATAGAAAAACGCTGTTTTGAACTATTCAAACTGACAAATTCATGCTTCTTTTGTGTGAAACGGCGATTTATGAGAAATGACGATAAAATTGCTGTTTTAAACTTGCAAAAACATAGAAAAACGCTGTTTTGAACTACTCAAACTGACAAATTCATGTTTCTTTCGTGCGAAACGGCGATTTATGATAAATGACGATAAAATAGCTGTTTTAAACTTGCAAAAACATAGAAAAACGCTGTTTTGAACTATTCAAACTGACAAATTCATGTTTCTTTCGTGTGAAACGGCGATTTATGAGAAATGACGATAAAATTGCTGTTTTAAACTTGCAAAAACATAGAAAAACGCTGTTTTGAACTACTCAAACTGACAAATTCATGTTTCTTCCGTGCGAAACGGCGATTTATGAGAAATTACTATAAAATTGCTGTTAAAAACTTGCAAAAACATAGAAAAACGCTGTTTTGAACTATTCAAACTGACAAATTCATGTTTCTTTCGTGTGAAACGGCGATTTATGAGAAATGACGATAAAATTGCTGTTTTAAACTTGCAAAAACATAGAAAAACGCTGTTTTGAACTATTCAAACTGACAAATTCATGTTTCTTTCGTGTGAAACGGCGATTTATGAGAAATGACGATAAAATTGCTGTTTTAAACTTGCAAAAACATAGAAAAACGCTGTTTTGAACTACTCAAACTGACAAATTCATGTTTCTTCCGTGCGAAACGGCGATTTATGAGAAATGACGATAAAATTGCTGTTTTAAACTTGCAAAAACATAGAAAAACGTTGTTTTGAACTACTCAAACTGACAAATTCATGTTTCTTTCGTGCGAAACGGCGATTTATGAGATATGACGATAAAATTGCTGTTTTAAACTTGCAAAAACATAGAAAACGCTGTTTTCAACTATTCAAACTGATAAATTCATGTTTCTTACGTTCCAAACGGTGGATTTTTGTGAAATCACGATAAAATTGCTGTTTTAAACTTGCAAAAACATTGAAAAACGCTGTTTTACACTATTCAAACTGACAAATTCATGTTTCTTCCGTGCGAAACGGCGATTTATGAGAAATTACGATAAAATTGCTGTTTTAAACTTGCAAAAACATAGAAACACGCTGTTTTGAACTATTCAAACTGACAAATTCATGTTTCTTTCGTGCGAAACGGCGATTTATATGATATGACGATAAAATTGCTGTTTTAAACTTGCAAAAACATAGAAAAAACGCTGTTTTGAACTATTCAAACTGACAAATTCATGTTTCTTTCGTGCGAAACGGCGATTAATGAGAAATGACGATAAAATTGCTGTTTTAAACTTGCAAAAACATAGGTTAAACGCTGTTTTGCCTATTCAAACTGACAAATTCATGTTTCTTTCGTGTGAAACGGCGATTTATGAGAAATGACGATAAAATTGCTGTTTTAAACTTGCAAAAACATAGAAAAACGCTGTTTTGAACTATTCAAACTGACAAATTCATGTTTCTTTCGTGTGAAACGGCGATTTATGAGAAATGACGATAAAATTGCTGTTTTAAACTTGCAAAAACATTGAAAAACCATGTTTTTAACTATTCAAACTGACAAATTCATGTTTCTTCCGTGCGAAACGGCGATTTATGAGAAATTACTATAAAATTGCTGTTATAAACTTGCAAAAACATAGAAAAACGCTGTTTTGAACTATTCAAACTGACAAATTCATGTTTCTTTCGTGTGAAACGGCAATTTATGAGAAATGA